>WSYH01001230.1:1012-47744 GCA_036426205.1 Ascaphus truei | reverse complement strand
CCGGCCCCCACCGCCCGGCCCCCACCGCCCGGCCCCCACCGCCCGGCACCCACCGCCCGGCACCCACCGCCCTCAGCTCGGACCCAAATAGCGAGCGGGTGAGGATGTGAGTGGAATATTAAGAGTTCCATTAATATGCACGCTGATCACATCTGAAATAGATATCAAGACAAATGAGTGTTAATCTATCAGCGTTACGGGGTTGGGACGCTCCGGAGACATGTACAAAAATCAGGTTTTTCATGGGTTCACTTTAACGCTTTCACTGATTAGGGCCAGCGACAGCTTTCCCAGCTCTCTCATATCAGTGGCCTTGGGAGCGGTTATACTGTATGGGGCAATAGGAGGAGTTATAGGGAGCAGTTATATGGGGTAATAGGGGGATTTATAGGGAGCGGTTATATGGGGTAATAGGAGGAGTTATAGGGATAAGTTATATGGGGTAATAGAAGGGGTTATAGGGAGCGGTTATATGGGGTAATAGCGGGAGTTATAGGGAGGGGTTATATGGGGTAATAGGAGGAGTTATAGGGAGCAGTTATATGGGGTAATAGGAGGAGTTATAGGGAGCAGTTATATGGGGTAATAGAAGCGGTTATATGGGGTAATAGCGGGAGTTATAGGGAGGGGTTATATGGGGTAATAGGAGGAGTTATAGGGCGAGGTTATATGGGGTAATAGGAGGAGTTATAGGGAGCAGTTATATGGGGTAATAGAAGGGGTTATAGGGAGCGGTTATATGAGGTAATAGGAGGAGTTATAGGGAGCGGTTATATGGGTAATAGGAGGAGTTATAGGGAGCGGTTATATGGGGCAATAGGAGTTATAGGGAGAAGTTATATGGGGTAATAGGAGGAGTTATAGGGAGCAGTTATATGGGGTAATAGAAGGGGTTATAGGGAGCGGTTATATGGGGTAATAGGAGGAGTTATAGGGAGAGGTTATATGGGGTAATAGATGGAGTTATAGGGAGCGGTTATATGGGGCAATAGGAGTTATAGGGAGCAGTTATATGGGGTAATAGGAGGAGTTATAGGGAGCAGTTATATGGGGTAATAGAAGGGGTTATAGGGAGCAGTTATATGGGGTAATAGAAGGGGTAATAGGGAGCGGTTATATGGGGTAATAGGAGGAGTTATAGGGAGGGGTTATATGGGGTAATAGGAGGAGTTATAGGGAGCGGTTATATGGGTAATAGGAGTTATAGGGAGCGGTTATATGGGGTAATAGAAGGGGTTATAGGGAGCGGTTATATGGGGTAATAGGAGGAGTTATAGGGAGCAGTTATATGGGTAATAGGAGGAGTTATAGGGAGGGGTTATATGGGGTAATAGGAGGAGTTATAGGGAGAGGTTATATGGGGTAATAGGAGTTATAGGGAGAGATTATATGGGGTAATAGGAGTTATAGGGAGGGGATATGGGGTAATGGGAGTTATAGGGAGAGGTTATATGGGGTAATCGGAGGAGTTATAGGGAGGGGATATGGTGTAATAAGAGGGGTTATATGGGGTAATTGGAGGAGTTATAGGGAGGGGTTATATGGAGTAATAGGAGGAGTTATAGGGAGGGGTTATATGGAGTAATAGGAGGAACTCTTTTTATTGACGTTTTTTTCCAACATTACATTTCATAGATCAATTTACCAACAAAAAAACTGCACAATATGGACGGACTTACATTATACAAATATTAACCCAGCATTTGTTCCAAGTTTTCTTCTCTAAAAGCAATTTCTCCTTTTCATTAACTCTTCTAGCTTCTTTTATAATGTCCTCAAAAACTTTATCCTCAGAAATATACACATTTTTGATTGAAACCTGGCACCTAGACATCCACAAATTATACTTAACAATTGCTATAATCAGGAATATTGTACCTTCATTATACTTATGTTTATTCTTTAAAAATCCATAGCTACATTCCGAATATGTAAGTTTCCCCAAAATTGGTGTCTTAAAAAACCAAGCCATTCTTTCCCAAATCGCTTTACTAAAGGGACACAGTAACACAAAATGATCCATTGATTCCACTTTATTATTACATGAATTTCTAGGACACATTCTATCTGTTACATTCCTATGTTTAATATTACTTCGTACATATAAGTTGCCATGAAAGGCCAACCAGGTAATATCCTTATATTTTGGTTGAATTCTCTTGCTATACAAATTTTTTAATGCTTTACTCAAATCTTCCCCCGCACAATCTCTCAGGATTAATGGGGAAGAAAAGCATTTATCAATGATGTTCTCATAAATGTGTTTCCTAGAACACATTTCTATCTCCCTACTGCTTATTTTCCACCTTCTTAAAAGTCTGACACTTTGGGCCACATACTCCGGGGTATAGCCAAATTTCACTCTCATAGTTTTGACTTCTCCCCCACACTCCCACGCCAATACATAAGGACTAACCCATTTCCAAAAGCACATGTGCCAGGTATTTTTTCTGCATAATATGGGCAAAATTATATTTCAGAAAAATAACATTAAAAAATACCACAGGGTTTAACATTTTTAAACCTCCCTTCTTCAGATCTAAGTATATTGTATTTCTTTTGATCAAATTTAGTCGATTTCCCCATAACATCTGGAAAAAAACAGACTAAAAATTCTAGTATTCAGATTTTCTGGTATTGGAAAAATACAACTGATATAAACAAAAATTGGTACTAAGAAAGTTTTAATTATTGTCAGTCTTTCCCCTAAAGACAGCTTCCAATTCTTCCATTTCTTAATTTTCTCCTCACCTATTTCTATCTTCTCTTTCTAATTTAACATTTCTGACTGTTCCTTCCCAAACTTTACGCCCAGAATTTTTATTGGACCGTCACTTATTGGAATCGTTCCTGGAAGTGTAAAACCCGGTGTTTCCTGACTTAGCCAAATCGCGCTACTCTTTTCTACGTTAACGTTAGAATTGGAAGCACTTGAAAAATACCTAACATTTAAAAAAATCTCTTCCGCAGCTTCTTTTCCCGACACGACAATGGAAATATCGCCTGCATACGCAATACATTTCAGGGTCCGATTTTTTGCTATTATTTTGCAATAAGATTATTTGATTCCAATTTCCTCAAAAAATGGATCTACTGCATAAACGTACAGAAGAAGACTCAAAGGACATCCTTGACGTACCCCTGACTCAACGCTAAATTCTTTCCCTATCCAGCCATTTATTTGTGGACATCCCACTGCATCTTTATATAACAAGGATATCCATCCTATGAAGGAATCGGGAATACCATAGGCGGATAAGACTTCCCAGAGATACACGTGGTTTACTCTGTCAAATGCCTTAGTTTGATCTAAGCATTAAATATATTTCTCTAATTTATGAGCTTTACAAACCTCAAAAATCTCTCTTACATTTATAACCGCGTTTGTGATATTACGTCCTTTAATGCCACAATACTGAGCCTTACAGATTAGTTTCCCAGATACCTCTCTCAATCTATTAAACAAGATTCTGGCTAAGATTTTCCTATCTGTGTTCAATAAAGAAATTGGTCTCCAGTTCTTTATATCCGCTGGATCATTCTTTTTATGTAACAGAATCAGAAGAGACTTGCACATGGACCCGGGTATCTTACCTTCCTGTAACATTATGTTAAAGACTTTAGTCAAATCAGGAACTAACAAATCACTAAACAATTAAAAAAATTCTGCTGTTAAGCAGTCTGTCCCTGGGGTTTTATTCTTCTTCAACTCATTTATTACATCCCTGACCTCACCATCAAGTACTTCCATTGTCAGGTTTGTTTCTTCTACCTTTGTTAATTTAGGAATAATCAATGTATTAATATAACTATCAATTACCTTTATCTCCCTATAGCTGTCCTTAAATAAATCTGCATAGAAATTACTAACTATATCCAAAATGTCCTTACTCTTGGTTCTATAATTACCACCAGAGTCATAAAACCCATAGATTAGTTTCTTTCCCACCGCTCTTTTACAGCTAAGAAAGGGATCTGGTGAAATATAAGATTTCTGTGAGTCAAAATCTCGCTCCTTTATTAGTGATACATATCTATCATATTGAAGTTGTTTCATTTTATCTTTAACAACCTTTATATCTCCCTGATCTATTAATTTACCCTCATTCAACTGCGAATAAAGCTGGCATAATTTCCCTCTTAAGAGTTGATATTTTTTATAATTATTTTGACTTTTCCTGTTTGCTAGTTTCCTTACAAACGAGACTATTTTCCGTTTTGTCCCCTCCCACCAATCCGCCAAATCTTCATAAAGTCCTTGTAATGACCTCTGGTCCTCATAAAATATTCTAAATAGGTCTTGTGTCTCACTATGTTCAAAAGTACAGATGTTTAATTTCCAACTGCCTTTACCCATCCTCAAGGTATCATTAATATTCAGAATGAATGATAACATTAAATGGTCTGAAAATTCAACAGGAATTAAATACCTGAAGATACCATATTTTGTTTAATATATACACGGTCAATTCTCTTATTTTGGCCTTTATAGTAAGTAAACCCAGATGCTTCAGCATTATGTTTGATATGAATATCTTCTAAGTCCTCTTGCCTGCACAGATTATTTAGAAAATTGCTATCCTAATTTAGACAATCATAGATTTTACCTCGATCTTTCAGTCTAGAGATATTATTAAAATCACCACAAAAAATGACCATTTTAGAAGTAAACAGAAATGGTTTTATCTTACTAAATAATTATTTACGCTCCTTCATTGTTTGTGGTCTATAGATATTAATCAAGCGGAAATCTAACTTATTCACAGTAACATCTAGAAGTAAGCATCGCCCTTCCTGAATTTCTAACAGTTTATGGCATCTCATCTCAACCTCTTTAAATAAAATCGCTACGCCTTCATAAGGTGTAACTCCCATGGACCAAAATGAGGGCCCTGCCTGCCAGTCTTGCTTGGCTTTGTAAATATAATTTTTTGTATTTAATCTTGTTTCCTGTAAGAAAATGATATTTGCATCACAATGTTTTAATACGTTGTAAGCTACAATTCGGGCTTTCCACGATTTTATACTTGCCACATTAACAGTTATTACCTTAAAAGGGTCGCTTATGGAAACAGACATTTTTTGCCAAAGAAGGTGCAATATTACTTTTTTTCTTTTTCCCCAGACTGTGCACCAATGACCCAAACCTCTTAATGGTCACGGAAGGTGGGATCATGTCCGATTCTGTCACTATGGAAATGTCCATATTATGCTCCTCTTCAGATAAGGAAAGTTCCTCTACATCATCAGGGTCTTCTGCTCTTGACCCCCAATCCTTCCCAAGAACAGAAAAGCGATTCTTTACAGGCACCTGAGGAACTTTACCAGCTTGTCAAAGAGTCCCACCAAGTCTTTTTACCGTGTCCTTCTTCCTTTTTTTTCCTGTACTCAAATCTGCATTTTCTTTTACTTTATTATTATTATTTTCCCTCACTTGGGTTTCCATTATAATAGGATCATCTATTTCCTCAGATTGTTCCCCTGCTGGGAGTAGATTTGAGGAGGTTCCCTCTAAGGGATCTTCTGACATTCCCTGGGCCATGTTTACACTATCAATAATTGTTCTGTAAGTGGATCTGGGCAAACTGCATCCACAGGCATTCAGGACAAGCTCCGTCCCCAGGAGTATCAAGGCAAACTCCATCCCTAGGCTGAACCAGACAAACCCTGTCCCAAGGCAGATCTGGACATATTCTGTCTGCAACTTTCAGGACTCTGTCATAAAATGCTTCATTGTCTTCAAAGTCCACTTCCTGCTCCCATACTTTTGAAATATTATGCCATGCTTCTGCGCAATTCGTATGGGAATGTCCAAATTTATCGCATAAATTACATTTGATCTTTGCACAACTTGCCCTCTCGTGGCCCAAGGACTGGCACAAGTTGCATTTTAGAACATCACAAGACATGCTTAAATGTCTGGCTGAACCACATCTATGGCACAAGGTTGGCTGACCATAGTAAAAACAGTTTTATTTTTCTCTTCCAATGAAGAAAGAGTTGGGCAGATGTTTTGTAACATTGCCATGTCGCCAAAGTCTGACTTGTACTTTCCAACCTCCTATCGAGATGTCCTCTTCGTCCATGATTCTTGTAGGTGGAGCCAGTACTTCACATTGTCTGCCAAGCCATATCAGAATATCTGATATTGGAACTGATTCATGTCTTTATTTCCGGTTTAGTCACAGGAATAGCTGCAAAGGACTTCCACAATTGAGAGTTTTTAAGACTCTCATATCTTGGCCAGAAATAATCCAAAGCCTGAGGTCTCTTAAAACTGACATCAAGCTCAGGGGAAACAGGAACATGGATAAGTGCATAAATTGAATCTGCTGTGAAGCCCAAGGATTCTTTTAATAGATGTCTTCCAACAAAAATCCTATCAGGCTTCATCTCCTCTCCACCTTTATACCTCAACCTTACCACATTTCTCCTTTTCAAAGGGTGTGCATTTCTGGCCACAGCGCTTACAAAGGATCTCCCACTCCAGGCTGAATGGGGTGCAGTGTGAACTGGGCTTACTTTGATACCACTACTTTGCTTTACCCCATCGTCTGATTGGGCCACTTTTTTATCAGGAATTATCTGCATAGGAGCAGCAATTTCAGTATCTACAACCTTAATTTCACTTTCAGGCATTTTAGGGTTAATGCTGTCTCCATTGCTGCTAATTATCACCTGCTGTTCTTCACTCTCAGAGTTCTGAATCACAGGACCAGCTAATAAGCAGGGGGTGGTTCTGTAAGTCCAGGTGTGCATGGGTTCTCTGTCTCACTGCTCACAGCAACAAACTCCACTTCCAGCTGCTCCTGATGTCCACCCAGCCATTCTAGGTTTTTACTTTGCTGCTCTCCATAGTTCCCTGTAATCTCTGCAACTTCTCCCAGGGTAGGAGTCTGAGATAACCTAACCTCACAGGTGTCTGCTGCTTTCTTTTCATGTAATGGGCTTTTTACCACATCTTCTGGTGCTTCTGCCATTAACCCCTGGAATGCTGGAAGCTCTGGAACAGATCCTTGCTCACAGTCTGATACACCCCGAGGTGAGTCCCCTTCCCTGAAGTCTTTGGACCCTATTACAGGGCTGTTACCTTCTCCTGTAGAGACCTTTAGCCGCCGGTCCTTTGCTTTCTTTTTTTTTGCAACTTTACCCTTTGGGGTTTTCTTGGCAGTTGGTGGAATTAAACTGTTAGGATCTGAATCAGAATTTTCCTGGGATAAGTTCTCTGTTTTATCGTCAGACACTGCAGACTTGTTCTGGGATTTAGTTTCTGTCCCACTTCTTTTAGGCGTCACCAAACTTATCTTTTCTCTTACTGGGGTTCTGGCTTCTTGTTCCACAACATGAATCGGCGCCTTGCTCTGCATTTTGCAAAGGGAACGTTTCTGTTTGACTGGGTCCGCCATTATTTTAGCAATCTCACCTTCTAATCGGGTTAAATCATCACGCAGACGATGTATTTGCTTCTCGTGCACATCTCTCTCAGAACCACAACATTTCTTTAATTTAATGTTTTCTTCTAACTCTGCCTTCTTACTGTTACACATCTGCAATAAAGCTCGTTTTAAGTTATAAGGAGCAATTATGTGGGGCAATAAGAGGAGTTTTAGGGAGCAGTTATATGGGCTAATAGGAGTTATAGGGAGCGGTTATATGGGGTAATAGGAGGAGTTATAAGGAACGGTTATATGGGGTAATAGGAGTTATAGGAGCAGTTATATGGGGTAATAGGAGGAGTTATAGGGAGCAGTTATGTGGGGCAATAAGAGGAGTTATAGGGAGCAGTTATTTGGAGCAATAAGAGGAGTTATAGGGAGAGGTTATATGGGGTAATAGGAGGAGTTATACTGTAGGGAGAGGTTATATGGGGTAATAGGAGGAGTTATAGGGAGCAGTTATGTGGGGCAATAAGAGGAGTTATAGTGAGCGGTTACATGGGGTAATAGGAGGAGTTATAGTGAGCGGTTACATGGGGTAATAGGACGAGTTATAGTGAGCGGTTACATGGGGTAATAGGAGGAGTTATAGTGAGCGGTTACATGGGGTAATAGGAGAGTTATAGGGAGCGGTTATATGGGTAATAGGAGGAGTGATAGTGAGCGGTTACATGGGGTAATAGGACGAGTTATAGGGAGAGGTTATATGGGGTAATAGGAGGAGTGATAGTGAGCGGTTACATGGGGTAATAGGAGGTATAATAGGAGTGATTATATAGAACAATAGATGGGACTGTTAATTCTACATCATTCCACCGCTCATTACTGTATATTAAATATAAACCCAAGTCTCTGCCTCCTGCATAAAATGAATAAGGAATAGTAACCACCAGCGGCCGGTCTGCCCCGGTCCAATTCAACTACTACAGAAGCACAGGAACCTGACGGGATTGTTCTTACCAGTGTACGTGGAAATGGCCCTTCACAACACGTACAAGAAACCTGGATGGGACCGGCGCCCAGAGTATTCCTGCTCGTTACGAGACGGACAATCCAGAAAGACAGGAGCCCCGGCTTCCAGATTACTTTGCAAATTGTAAATGGCAAATCGTTAAATGAGGCCCCTGACCCCGTGACCTTGGCGAGGTGGAAGCATTTCTCAGAGAGTTGTAAACAATCTCGTCCCTCGCGTCTCGCTGCTGATCCCTGGCATAATGTGGCCTTCCAGGGAGACGGACTCTTTCACCTGCAATCAGGGAGCCATCGATATGTGGTCAATGCCCCGGCCAATCAATAATCCTACAGCAGGACGTGGGGTCAGCTCATTAGCAATGGAAACCAGCGTTTAATATTCACTGTTCTCCCCCCCTCCTCCCCGAGCCAGAAATGTAAAAGAATACTGAGCACGACATCGCACTTCCACGTCTGCAAAGCGAGCACATGGGAGAGTATGTTGGTGTGTTGTGTGTTGGGGGTGTGTGTACGAGTTGTGTGTGAGTTCTTTGTGTGTTGTGGGCGTGTGAGTTGTATATGAGTTGTGTGTGTATCTGTTGTGCATGGTGTGAGTTGTGTATGTTGTGGGTGTATGTGCTGTGTGCGTATTTTTTGTTTGTGTTGTGTATATATTTTGTGTCAGTTGTGTATGTGTTGTGTGTATATGCTGTGTTGGATTTGTGTATGTGTTGTGTGTGTGTGTTTTAATGGCTGGAGTTGTGTATGTGTTGTGTGTGTATCTGGTGTGAGTTGTGGGTGTATTTTTTTGTTTTGTTGGTGTGTGAATGCATGTTTTGTGTGTGTATATGTTTTGTGTGAGTTGTGTGTATATTTGTGTATGTGTTGTGACTTTTATTTTGTGTGTGTTGTGTATGTGTTGTGTGTGTGTATAGTTGCTGTGTGTGTGTGTGGGTTTGTGTAGGTGTTGTGTGTGTAGGTGGGGTGTGCGTGACTTGTGTAGTTGTGTGTGTTGTATGTGTTGGAGTTGTGCATGTGTTGTATGTGTGTGTGAGTTGTGTATGTGTTGTGTGTGTGTGAGTTGTGCATGTGTTGTGCATAATACAGACACAGGGTTGCAGGATCAGACACACACAACACCTACACAACCCACACACACACACAGCAACTATACGTGTGTGTCTGTGAGCTCGGGGTGGGGGGGCGGGGTGCTTCAGAACTCCTCAGTGATTGGACAATGTGTGTCTTCCTGGGGCCAATACAGATCGGACAGTGCGCCATACAGTGTCTCATGGTAAGGTTAGTCCAGGGACAGTGTAACGGTGTGTGTCTGATCCTGCAACCCTGTGTCTGTATTATGCACAACACATGCACAACTCACACACACACAACACATACACAACTCACACACACATACAACACATGCACAACTCCAACACAACCAACCACACACAACTTACACAAGTCACGCACAACACATACACACACGCAACACCTACACAACCCACACACCACACAGACTATACACACCACCACAACACTACAAATCGCACACAAAATAAAAGTCAAAAACACTACACAAAACCCACACACAACTCACACAACATATACACACACAAAACATGCATTCACACACAACACAAACAAAAAATACACCCACAACTCACACCAGATACACACCAAACAATACCACAACTCCAGCAATAAAACCACAACACACAACACATACACAAATCCAACAACAGCATATACACACAAAGACACCTACACAAACTGCACACAATATATAAACAACACAAACAACAAAATACGCACACAGCAACAAACCCACAACATAAACAAACCACACCATGCACAACAGATACACACACACCTCAATTACACTCACACGCCCACAACATCACAAAGAATATCACACACAATCGTAAACACACCCCAACAACACAAGCACACCAACATACCTTCCAGTGCTACGATTTGCACGACATGTGGAAGTGCAGCGATGTCGTGCTCAGTATTCTTTTAATTATGACTCGGGAAGGAGGGGGGGAGAAACGAGTGATAGTAAACGCTTGGTTTCATGCTAATGAGATGACCCCAACGTCCTGGCTGCGTAGGATTCATTAGTGATGGCCGGGGCATTGACCACATATCCGAGGGCTCCTGATTGCAGGTGAAGAGTCAGTCTCCTGGAAGGCCACATTATGCCAGTGGATCAGAGCGAGACGCGAGGGACGGTTGTTTACAACTCTCTGAGAAATGCTTCCAACCTCGCCAAGGTCACGGGGGTCAGGGGCCTCATTTAACTTTGCATTACAATTGCAAAGTAATCTGGAAGCCGGGGCTGGTCTTTCTGGATTGTCCCGTCTCCGTAACGAGTCAGGATAATTGGGGCCCTGGTCCATCCAGGTTTCTTGTTGGACGTGTTGTGAAAGGGCCATTTCACACGTACCACTGTAGAACAATACCGCTTCAGGTTCCGTGCTTCTGTAGTTAGTTGAATTGACCGGGGACAACGGGCGCTGTGGTGGTACTATTCTTATCCTTTTATGCAGAAGGCAGAGACTTCGGGTTATAATATTTTAAGATATAAGTACTGAGGGTGAATGATAGAAATTAACAGTCCACATCTTGTTCTATATAATCACTTCCTAGGTATACTCCGAGTAAAACAGGGAAACGGCGCAAAGCACGACTAAGAGGAACAAGAGAAACCGAGCCCGAGAAATAGGAAAGCAGGAACCCCAGGGGTAAACGCAGCAGAGAAAGAAGAAGAGGAAAAAATGAGAAAAAGGAGAGGATAGGGCAAAGAGGGAAGTGACCGAAAGAGGGAAGGGGGATACAGTGGAGGGGTCTCCCCAGTTTATCGCTTCGACCTGTAACTTCTTCAAGTATGGCTTACCCAGTTTTCTCTCGTTAGCCGCTCTTGTAGTCTCCTATTATTGCCTAATCTGTTTAATCGTGATTTTGCTCCGTCCGTCAAAGGCAGTGTTCTTTTACTATTATTCTTTAGTCCACCTAGAATCTTTTTGCCTTGCCGCTTCCTCCCTGCCTCGTAGTTTGGTACCTCCTAGTGTGATACTTATTTACCCATGTAACCGCTCACTTAAAACTCATCCTATTACCCCATATAACCGCTCCCTATAACTCCTCCTATTACCCCATGTAACCGCTCAATATAACTCCTCCTATTACCCATTAACGCTCACAATAACTCGTATTACCCCATGTAACCGCTCACTATAATCCTCCATTACCCCATGTAACGCTCACTAAACTACTCTTATTGCCCCACATAACTGTCCCTATAACTCCTCCTATACCCATATAACCTCCCTACAGTACTAACTCTCTATTACCCCATATAACCTCTCCCTATAACTCCTCTTATTGTCCAAATAACTGCTCCCTATAACTCCTCTTAGTGCCCCACATAACTGCTCCCTAAACCTCCTATTACCCCATATATACGCTTCCTTAACTCCTTTATCCCTATAACCGTTCCTTATAACTCCTCCTATTACCCCATATAACCGATCCCTCTAACTCCTATTAGCCCATATAACTGCTCCCTAAAACTCCTCTATTGCCCACATAATTGCTCTTATAACTTAAAACGAGCTTTATTGCAGATGTGTAACAGTAAGAAGGCAGAGTTAGAAGAAAACATTAAATTAAAGAAATGTTGTGGTTCTGAGAGAGATGTGCACGAGAAGCAAAACATCGTCTGCGTGATGATTTAACCCGATTAGAGGTGAGATTGCTAAAATAATGCGGACACAGTCAAAAAGAACGTTCCCTTTGCAAAATGCAGAGCAAGGCCGCGATTCATGTTGTGGAACAAGAAGCAGAACCCATGTAAGAGAAAATAAGTTTGGTGACGCCTAAAAGAAGTGGGACAGAAACTAAATCCAGAACAAGTCTGCAGTGGTCTGACGATAAAACAGAGAACTTATCCAGGAAAATTCTGATTCAGATCCATAACAGTTTAATTCCACCAACTGCCAAGAAAAACCCCAAAGGGTAAAGTTGCAAAAAAAAGAAAGCAAAGGACCGGCGGGCTAAAGGTCTCTACAGGAGAAGGTAACAGCCTGTAATAGGGTCCAAAGACTTCAGGGGAAGGGGACTCACCTCGGTGGTGTATCAGACTGTGAGCAAGGATCGTTCCAGAGCTTCCAGCATTCCAGGGTTAATGGCAGAAGAGAAGCACCGAAGATGTGGTAAAAAGCCCATTACATGAAAAGAAAGCAGCAGACACCTGTGAGGTTAGTTATTCAGACTCTCTACCCTTGGAGAAGTTGCAGAGATTACAGGGAATATGGAGAGCAGCAAAGGAAAAACCTAGATCTGGGGGTGGACATCAGGAGCAGCTGGAAGTGGAGTTTGTTGCGTGAGCAGTGAGACAGAGAACCCATGCACACCTGGACTTACAGAACCACCCCTGCTGTTAGCTGGGCTGTGATTCAGAAATCTGAGAGTGAAGAACAGCATGTGATAATTAGCAGCAATGAGACAGCATTAACCCTAAAAGCCTTGAAAGTGAAATTAAGGTTGTAGATACTGAAATGCTGCTCCTATGCAGATAATTCCTGATAAAAAGTGGCCAATCAGACGATGGGGTTAAAGCAAGTAGTGGTACAAAGTAAGCCCAGTTCACAATGACCACCCCATTCAGCCTGGAGTGGGAGATCCTTTGCAGCGCGTGTGGCCAGAAATGCACACCTTTGAAAAGGAGAAATGTGGTAAGGTGAGGTATAAGGTGGAGGAGGGAGATGAAGCCTGATAGGATTTTTGTGGAAGACATCTATTAAAAGAATCCTGGGGCTTTACAGCAGATTCAATTTATGACTTATTCATGTTCTGTTTCCCCTGAGCTTGATGTCAGTTTTAAAGAGACCTCAGGCTTGGATTATTTCTGGCCAAGATATGAGAGTCTTAAAACTCTCAGTGTGGAAGTCCTTTGCAGCATTCCTGTGACTAAACCCGGAATAAAGACATGAATCAGTTCCATATCAGATATTCTGATATGGCTTGGCGAGAATGTGAAGTACTGGCTCCACCTACAAGAATCATGGACGAAGAGGACATCTCGATAGGAGGTTGGAAAGTACAGTCAGACTTTGGCGACATGCAATGTTACCAAACATCTGGCCCAAATCTTTTCTTCATTGGAAGAGAAAAATAAAACTGTTTTTACTATGTGAGCAACCTGTGCCATAGATGTGGTTCAGCCGACATTAAGCATGTCTGTGATGTTCTTAAAATGCAACTTGTGCCAGTCCTTGGGCACCGAGAGGGCAAGTTGTGCAAATCAAATGTAATTTATGCGTAAATTGGAACATTCCAACGAATTGCGCAGAAGCATGGCCATAATATTTCAAAAGTATGGAGCAGGAAGTGGACTTTGAAGACAAATGAAGCATTTTAGACAGAGTCCTGAAGTTGCAGACAGAATATGTCCAGATCTGCCTTGGGACAGGGTTGGTCTGCAGCCTCGGGATGAGTTTGCCTGATACTCCTGGGGACGGAGCTTGTCCTGAATGCCTGTGGATTGCAGTTTGCCCAGATCCACTTCAGAACAATTATTGATAGTGTATAAATGGGCACCCGGAATGTCAAGAAGATCCCTTAGAGGGAACCTCCTCAAATCTACTCCCAGCAGGGGAACAATCTGAGGAAATAGATGATCCATTATAATGGAAACCCAATGAGGAAAATAATAATATAAAGTAAAAAAATGCAGATTTGAGTACAGGAAAAAAAAGGAGAGAGGACACGGTAAAAAAGACTTGGTGGGACTCTTTGACAAGCTCGGTAAGTTCCTCAGGTGCCTGTAAAGAATCGCTTTTCGTTCTTGGGAAGGATTGGGGTGTACAGAGCAGAAGACCCTGATGATGTAGAGGAACTTTTTATCTGAAGAGGAGCATAATAGTGGACATTCCATAGTGACAGAATCGGACATGATCCACCTTCCGTGACCATAAGAGGTTTGGGTCATTGGTGCACAGTCTGGGGAAAAAGAAAAAAATAAGTAATATGCAACTCTTGGCAAAAATGTCTGTTTCCATAGGACCTTTTAAGGTAATAACTGTTAATGTGGCAAGTATAAAATATGTGGAAAGCCCGAATTGTAGCTTACAACGTATTAAAACATTGTGATGCACAATATCATTTTTTTACAGGAAACAAGATAAATACAACAAATTATATTTACAAGCCAAGCAGATAGGCGGCAGGGCCCTCATTTGGTCCATGGGAGTTACACCTTATGGAAGCGTAGCGATTTATTTAAAGAGGTTGAGATGAGATGCCATTAAACTGTTAGAAATTCAGGAAGGGCGATGCTTCTTCTAGATGTTACTGTGAATAAGTTAGATTTCGCTTGAGTAATATCTTAGACACAAACAATGAAGGAGCGTAAATAATTATTAGTAAGATAAACCATTTTGTTTACTTCTAATGGTCATTTTTGTGGTGATTTTAAGAATATCTCTAGACTGAAGATCGATCGGTAAACATCTATGATGTGCTAAATTAGGATAGCAATTTCTAAATAATCTGTGCAGGCAGAGGACTAGAAGATTCATATCAAAAATAATGCTGAAGCATCGGGTTTACTACTATAAAGGCCAAATAAGAGAATTGACCGTGTATATATTAAACAAAATTGGTATCTTCAGGTATTTAATCTGTGATTTGAAGACCATTTAGTTATCATTCATTCTGAATATTAATGTAACTGAGGAGGGTAAAGGCAGTTGGAAATTTAACTCTGTACTTTTGAAAATAGTGAGACACAGACTATTTAGAATATTTATGAGGACCAGAGGTCATTACAAGGACTTTATGAGATTTGGCGGATTGGTGGGAGGGAGCAAAACGGAAAATAGTCTCGTTTGTAAGAAGATAGCACAACGGAAAGTCAAATAATTATAAAATATCAACTTTAGAGGGAAATCTTGCCAGATTTATTCGCAGTTGAATGAGGGTTAAATTAATAGATCAGGAGAGTATAAAGGTTGTTAAAGATAAAATGAACAACTTCAATATGATGATATGTATCACGATATAAAGGAGCGAGATTTTTGACTCACAGAAATTCTTATATTTCACCAGATCCGTTTTGCTGTAAAAGACGGTGGGAAGAAACTAATCTATGGGTTTTATGACTCTGTGGTAATTATAGAACCAGAGTCAGGACATTTTGGATATAGTTAGTAATTTCTATGCAGATTATTTAAGGACGCATAGGGGATAAAGGAGTGATGTTATATTATATCATTGATTATCCTAACTTAACAAAGGTAGGAAAAAACCTCTGACAAAGGAAGTACTTGATGGTGAGGTCAGTGATGTAATAAATGAGTGAAGAGAATAAACCCCGGGAGGAAAGACTGCTTAACGCAGAATTTTTTTAATTGAGTATTATTGTTTAGTTCCTGATTTGATAAAGTCTTTAACATAATGTTACAGGAAGGAAGATACCCGGGTCCATGTGCAGTCTCTTCTGATTGTCATACAAAGAATGATCCACGGATATAAGAACTGGAGACCAATTTCTTTAGAACAACAGAGGAAACTCTTAGCCAGAATCTTGGTTAATAGATTGAGAGAGGTATCTGGGAACTAATCTGTAAGCTCAGTATGTGGCTTAAAGGACGTAATATCACAAACGCGGTTATAAATGTAAAGAGATTTTTGATGGTTTGTAAAGCTATAGATTTTTTGTAGGGTTGTTGGAAACATATTTAATGTTAGATCAAAACTAGGCATTTGCAGCAGAGTAAACCGTATCTCTGGGAAGTCTTATCCGCCTATGGTATTCCCGATTCCTTCATAGGATGGATATCCTTGGTTATATAATATGCATGGGAGTGTCCACCAAATAAATGGCTGGATAGGGAAGATTTAGCGTTGATGCGGTCGTCAGGAGGTTCCTTTGAGTCTTCTTTGCTACGTTTATTGCAGTAATCCATTTTTTGAGGAATTGGAATCAAATAATCTTATTGCAAAATTAATAGCCAAAAATACGGCCTGAAAGTATTGCGTATGCAGCGATATTTCCATTGTCGTGTCGGGAAAGAAGCTGCGGGAGAGATGTGTTTTTTAAATTTAGGATTTTCAGTGCTTCCCAATTCTAACGTATTACAGAAAAGAGGAGCGCGATTGGCTAAGTCAGGAAACCACGTGGTTTTACACTTAGGAAGATTCCACTAAAGGCACGGTCCAACAAAATTCTGGGCGTAACAGTTTGGGAGGGTACGTTCAGAAATGTTAATTAGAAAGAGCAGATCGAAATAGGTGAAGGAGAAAATTAGAAGGGAGAATTGGAAGCTGTCTTTAGGGGAAAGACTGCAATAATTAAAACTCTTAGTCACCATTTTGTTTTAATCAGTTGTATTTTTCCATACGCAAATCTGAATACTAGGACTTTTTAGTCTGTTTTTTTCCAGATGTGTATGGGGAAATCGACTAAATTTGATCAAAAAAAATACCATATACTTAGATCTGAAGAAGGGAGGTTTAAACATGTTAAACCCGTGGTATTTTTTAATGTTATTTTCTGAAATATAATTTGCCCCCATTATGCAGAAAAAATACCTGGCCTGTGCTTTGGAAATGGGTTACCTTAGTATTGGCGTGGGAGTTGTGGGGGAGAAAGTCAAACTATGAGAGTGAATTGGCATACCCGGAGTATGTGGCCCAAAGTGTCAGACTTTTAGGAAGGTGGAAAATAAGCAGTAGGGAGATAGAAAGTGTTCTAGGAAAACCACATTTGGAAAATCATTGATAAATGCTTTTCTCCCCATTAATCCTGAGAGATTGTGCGGGGAAGACTTTGAGTACAGCTTACTAAAAATTGTATAGCCAGAGATTCAACAAAATATAAGGATATTCCCTGGTTGGCTTTCATGGCAATTATTAGTACGATAGTAAGTCATTAAACATAGAAATTGTAACAAAGAATGGTCTAGAAATTCATGTCTAATAAAGTGGAATCAGGATCATTTGTGGTTACTGCTGTCCCTTTGTTAAAGGATTTGGGAAAAATGTGCTTGGTTTTTTAGCCCCATTTTGGGGGAACCTACATATCGGACTGTAGCTTGGATTTTTACGCTAATCAACATCAGTTCCTGCCAGGAAGGTAATCTGATTCTGCCCTGATCTTTACAATTTGATGAATTGCTGGATTGTCTGGTGCCCAGGTCCATCAAAATGTGTAGTTTCTGGGCTCCAAGTTTTTGCGCGCATTATAAGAGCTCAGCAGCGTTCCATGCAAGGGTCCCAATGCTTAGCAGAAGAACATTGGAACACAATGCGGGTTATCATTTGATCATAATGTAACCGACCCATTGTTGGAGTTTTATTTGTTGGTAAATTGAGTTATGAGAATGTAATGTTGAAAAAACAGTCGATAAAAGAGTTCTATCCCGTACCCCCTGCATCCCCTATTACTCCATATAACCCCTCCCTAGAAGGCCATGGCCAGAGAACACCCGAGAAAGCGGCCGCCATTAACCGAGCTCCTCCAATGACACCAGGAGCCCGCCCGGATCAGCAGGCCATGACAATAACCGCCCTCCGAAATGCCCAGACCCAGATCCCCGACTCCGAGACCCGATTTGAAGCCCCGATAATAATGCCGAACCCTCATAACCCTATGAGCACTTGCCCTCAGTATAAACCCTAGGACCCATCAATGCTCCTGATACACTCGCCTCCTAACCCCATGGAATAACCCTCCCCCTATAACCTCTCCGATTACCATAAAACCTGCTCCTATAACTCATCCTATCCCCTATAACCGCTCCATCACCCCTCCTATACACCATATACCGCTCTTCCATAACTACCAGTACCCGATTACCCTCATCTAGAACCGTCCTTGCCCTATCTCCTAATCTCCTTCCCCTATATAAACCTTCTCCTTATACCCATTGATGACCCAGAACCTACAGAACCCCTTGCTAAACGACCACCAGAGTGCTCGCCCTCTGAAAACTGCTCCGTGATCCCCACTACCGAAAAGTGCGCCCAGAATAACGACGTATGGCCCACAATGAACCGCTCGTACCACTCTCAGAACGCCACGAGCGCTCACCAAGAGACCCCATCTCCCTTATAACCTCTCCTATCATCCCCTACTACCTATTGAAACATCCGTCTCCTATAACTCCCCCACTACACCATATAACGCTCCCTATACACCCTTCAATTACCCATATCAACTGCTCCCTATAACCCTCCTTCTATACCACTCCATATAATCCTCCACCATATAACCTCTCCCTATACCCCCTATGAACTATACGCTCCCTAGTTACCCCTGATCTATTAACCCATATTAACATGATTACCCTTATAAACCCTTATTACCCCATTAAATGCCCTTCAACTCCATCCCTAACCATATAATCTGTCCACTATACTCTATTGCCCCATATAAACCGCTCCCGATAACTCCATATTATTACCCCAATAACCTCGCCTAAGACTACCTCCTACCCACCCAATCTAACCGCTCCATAACCCCTTGCCTATATACCCCATAAGCTCCCAATAACTCCTCCTATTAATACCCCTTATAACTTCTCCCTAACTCTATGCACCAATCATAACTCGATCCGTATACTCCTCCTTGAATTTACCCATATAACCGCTCCCTACTAACTCTCCTATTACCTCATAGATTACGCTCCCTATTAATCCCTTTACTATACCACATACATAACGCTCCCATAAACTCCTCCACTTACCCCAATATAACAGGCCGCCATTAATCCTCCTAGTGACCCCAATAACCCTCCCTATAATCCCAGCTATTCCCGATACAGTTATGATGCCCGATTATTACCCATATTACTGCTCCAACCTCCTACCCATATAACATCCCTCTGAATGACCTCCTATTATCACTGCTCCGATGAGCCTAGACCCGAAACCCTCCCATATAACTCCGCTTTTACCCCATGATAAACGCTCCCATAACCCCTGCATACCACATATAACATTATCCTATAACTCCTCCTATTACCCATTAAGTCACGCTCCTCGAAATGCACCAGATACCCCATATAACTGCACTCCCTATAACCTCCTCCTTATTGCCCCATACAGTATAACCGCTCCCAAGGCCACGACTATGAAGAGCTGGGAAAGCTGTTCGCTGCCTAATCAGTGAAAGGGCTTAAAGGAACCCATGACGAAAACCCTGATTTTGTGTACAGTCTATCCGGAGCGCGACCAACCGACCGGGCGTGGTAGATTAACACTATTAGTTCCTGACTCTCATCTTCGATGTGATCAGCAGGCAGATATATGACATGGAAAATCTTTAAGTATTCTACCTAACCGGCCATGAGTGGAAATCAGAGGCTAGATTTGGGTAGGATGAGGGAGGGTGGGTGACGAGGGAGCGTGGGTGCTATGGGGGGTGCGCGGGCGGAGGGCCGAGTGGGTTGGGAGGGCCCGGGATCGGGTGGGCTGGCAGGGCGGGGTCGGTGTCAGGGGGGCGCCGCCGGCGTGGTGGGAGGAGGGAGGTGGGGCGAGGGGCGGTGGGGCGGCCGGCACAAAGTTTGTTTTTATATTATTATAATCTTTGATATACGAAGCCACCATACGGTATGCTGTAAGGCAAAGGGTCAATGGCGGTCCTCAAGACCACCCAGCCCCCCAACAGGTCACGGTTTTACTGATATCCATGCTTTCAGCCCAGGCTTGCTAATCAATCCCGAAGCTTCAGCAAGGGGATAGAATCAAATCCAGGCTTCAGCACAGGTGGCTCAATCAGCTACCCAGACTTCAGCCACGAGTGGCTCAATCAGTCCAGTCTGCGCCAGGTGGCTCAACCTAGTCCCAGCTTCCAGCACAGTGGCCTCAACTCAGTCCCAGCTCAGAACAGGATGGCTACAATCAACCAGCTTCAGCTACAGGTGGCTCATCCAGTCCCAGCTTCACCGCACCAGGAGGTTAATCAGTACGCAGCTCAGACACGGTGGCTCAATCTTTGACTGAATCTTTGACTTGAGCCACTAGTGAGATGTCTGTGACTGAAGGTATGGGAACTATCTGAAAACCGTCCTGGGGGGGTCTTGAAGAATGGAGTGAGCCCCCTCTGCCCTAAGTAATAATACATGTTATTGCGATGAAATCAAGTATCTACTTATCCACACATCTAACATAGTTTCTTGTGATCCCATGGGACTTATTATAGGGCCAAATTAGTTTATGTACGGGGGATCCCATGGGATATTTATAGGCGAAACAGTTTCTTGTAGGGGGATCCATGGATATTAGAGGACCAAAATAGTTTCTTGTAGGGGGATGCCCATGGGATATTTATTAGGCCGCAACTAGTGTTCTTGTAGATTGGACCAATTAATGTATGATAGAGACCAGAAAACCATTTCTAGTAGAGGATTCAATTCAAGTGTTTGGGTCACCCGTCACGGGGAAACCAGAGAACTCTTTCCACTGAGGATCATGCACCATGACAGGACACAGAGATTCAAATAAACAGTACATCTTATTGCTGTCCGGAGACAGCCACCACACACTACAGATCACCAGCGAGAGCGTACTCACTCCACACAGGGGATCCATGTGGAATCCCAGAAGTTCTGGTGCTCGGCCGCCACGGAACTGGCGTCCCTCCCGCACCGCTGCCACTCCTGATGGGGGAAGCAATTGGGGGTGAACTCCAGGCAGGCGTGGATCAAAAGTTCACAGGCCCCGAGAGTCAAGTTTAAATCTCGCCGCCCGGCAATAGACAGGAGCTCGGTTCGGGCAGTACCTGGAACACAAGGTCAGAGTACAGCGCGTGGTTGCATCTCCCTAACAGTCCCCTTCGCCACTCGCCGGTTTCTGGGCGCCGGGCGATGGTCAGCCCTGCGCCGGTCTCTAGGTTATCCCAGTCCATCGGAAACTCACCACAGACAAACGGGCCCCCGGGTGGCGGCACACCAAATCCCAGCTCTCCAGACTGCTTGTGTTGGGACCAATTCACAGCGTGAGGGCTCATCATGTGTTGGCCAATCACGGGCTGGAGGCGCCTTGTGTGCAAGGAGCACCAGGCAAGAGGGCGGGCAATTAAAACCTAGCCAATGTGAACAAGCGGCCTCACCTGTCCATATTATCAATGCTGACCTGTGATTATGGATTTCATTGGAGTACTCTCATGTCTGGGGCAGACCATGGTCACCACCAGATAGGGTGCCAGGTGTCCGTATTTGGTTCATGCAGGTAAAATATGAGAGATAATACCGGATGGGATTAGAGCAGGGCGAGTGCCTGCTTCTGCGACACTGCTAGGGGGCTGGGCTGGTTCTTCTGATGTGGTTGATGCGTGTGTTACATTCAGCCATCAGGAGGTGGAAGGAGCATGGGGGGGGTGGGGCCCAAAAGAGCGGAGAAGGAAAAGCATTTTGCCGCAGCGAGGTGTGTGGTTGTGTGTTGTGTTGTGTGTGTGTTTGTGCCTGTGTGTTGTGTGTGTGTGTGTGTGGGGTGTGTGTGCGTGTTTCTGATTGCTTTTTGGTGTTGTGTGTGTGTGGTGGTGGGATATATGTGATCAGTGTACAGTTTTAACTGCGTGTGTGTGTATATATATGTGTGGTGTGTCAGTTCGTCAGTGTCAGTGTCCTGCGTGTGTGTGTCTCAGTGTCGGTGTGTCTCAGTGTCATGTGTGTGGTCTCAGGGTCGTTGCGTGTCGTGTTGTGTGCGGGGTTCAGTGTCCTGCGTTACGTGTGTTGTGTCTCTCAGTGTACGGTGTTGTGTCTGTGTGTATGTGTGTCTCAGTGTATGCGTGTGTGTGTGTCTGTCTGTGTCTAAGTGTCCTTGCGTTGCTGATGTGTGTGTCTCAGCGTCATGCGTGTGTGGTGTGTGTGTCTCTACTGTCCTGCGTGTGTGGTGTCTCAGTGTCGTGTGTGGTGTCTCTCAGTGTCCCTGCGTGTGGTTGTGTGGTGCTGTCTCAGTGTCCTGCGTGTGTGATCAGTGTCTGCATGTGTGTGTTCTCAGTGGTGTCGTTCAATCCGTGTCTACTGTGTGGTCTCAGTGTTGTTGTGTGTGTCTCAGTGTGTGGGTGTCTGTATATTCTGTGGTGGATTTTTCATTTTCCACCAGTGTCTGTGAGTGTATGTGTCGTGTATCAGTGTCCTGCCTGTTCGAGGGCTCTCAGTGGTGTGTCGTCTATCTCAGTGTGTGAGTGTGTGTGTGTCTGTCATTCTGTCGAGTGTCATGCGTCAATCTGCTGCTCCTGTGTCCTCGTCGTCCTGTAGTCCTGTGTCATGCGTCTGTCCTTCTGTATATGGTGTGCAACTCAAGTTGTGTGTGTGTGAATGTCTTAAGTGTGTGTGGGTATCCTCAGGGTGTGTGTCTAATGTGTGTATGTCTCAGTGTGTGTGGTGATATGTGTTAGTGTGAGTGCTGTGTGGCTGGTGTGGTGACAGACTAGTACATTACAGTACTGGCACTTGTGTAATTGCCACTAACCCTTACTTTTATGTTACTATACAAAAACGTCTTACCATTCTTCAAGATCTATTAAAAAATAACCCCCATGTAAAATCCAGACAGGTCCATAAATCAGCTTAATCCCAGCCAGCATTGCAAATCTCTGCAGCACTCTACTTACAGATAGTCGCCCTCATCCCAGCAGCATTGAATCCTTGCGGGCACTTTATTTACAGATTCAGCCCTCATCACAGCAGGAATTTGCAATCTCTGCAGCACTCTTACTACAGATCTCAGCTCTCATCCAGCAGAATTGCAATCTCTGCAGCAGCTCTTTAACTTACTGACTATTAGATCAGCTCATCCCAGCAGCATTGCAATCTCGTGCAGCACTCTTACGTACAAGATCTCAGCCCTAATCCCGAGCAGCCATTGCAACTCGCCAGACTATACTTACAGATCTAGCTATGCATCCCAGCAGCATGCCAATCTCTGCCGCACTCGTACTACACGATCTCAGCCCTCATCACCAGCATGTTATTGCAATATACTGCAGCACTACTTACTTTACGAACTCAGCTCTTCATCCCTAGCAGGCCCTTGCAATATCTGCAGATGCACTCTTACTACTGATCTCAGCCTCACGACTTCCAGCAGCATTGCAATCTCTGCAGGCACTCTTATCACAGATCTCAGCCCTCATACCAGCAATGCATTGCCAATCCTCTGCAGCGCCCTACTTACAGATCTAAGTCTCAGCCAGCAGCCTATTGCAATCCTGCGCACCCTTACTGACAGATCTCGCCCCATCCAGCAGATTGCAATCTCTGCAGACTCTTACGTACCCATATTTTTGATCTCAGCTATCATTCATCCAGCAGCATTGACAATCTTGCAGCACTCTACTTACTGATCTTCAGCTCTTCCATCCCAGGGCAGCATTGCAATCTCTGCAGATCTTACTTACTAGATATCCAGCCCTCATCACAGCAGCATTGCCAATCTCTGCCAGCAATCTTACTTACTGATCAGCCCAGCAGCATTTGCCATAGTTTTTCTCTGCAGCACTCTTCACTAAACAGACGTCAGCTCTCATCCCAGCAGCATTGCAATCGTCTGCGACAGCACTCTACTTACAGATCGCAGCTCTCATCCCAGCAGGCATTTGCAATCTATTGCAGCGCCCTTACTTACAGATCTCAGCTCTCATCCCCGACAGCCTTGCCACAATCTCTGCAGCACCTCTAACTTAAGATCTCAGACCTCATCCAGAGCATTGCAATCTCTGAGCACCCATTCTTACTGATCGCAGCCCTATCCCAGCAAGCATTGAAAGCTCTGCAGCACTCGTACTTACAGTATCTCAGCCCTATCCCAGCCTAGCATTGACAATCTCTGCAGAACGCTCTCACAGATCTCAGCGCTCTCATCCCAGCCGCATTTGAAATTCTGCAGCACTCTTTACTACAGATGTCTCAGCCCTTATCCCTAGCAGCCATTGGCAATCTCTGCAGCACTCTTACTTACAGATCCTAGCTTCTCATCCCCAGCGCATTTGCAATCTCGCATAGCACTCTTAGTACATGATCATAGCTCTCATACCGCCCCAGCAATGTGCTCATCTCTGCAGACTCTTACGTACATAACTCAGCCTAATCCCAGCGAAGCCTTGCAATCTCTGCCAGCACTCTTTACTTACCTCACGATCTCATGCCCCTCATCCAGCAGCATGCAATCTCTGCAGTCACTCTTACTTACAGAATCTCAGCCTTCATACAAGCCGATTGCAATCTCTGCAGCACCCTTACTTACAGGAATCTCAGCTTCATCCCAGCAGCATTGCAATCTCTGCAGCCACCTTACTTAAAGATCATCAGAATACTCCCAGCAGCATTGCAATCTCTGCAGCACCATTAATTAAATGGTAACGATTTCTGAACCGGCAGACCCACCCAATATCAATTGGCACTTCCTGTGGTCATAAGTCGCGACCCCAGTAGCAGTGTGGTAGTGTGTCGGTTGGTGCACCTGTGGCCAACAGGAATCCGGAGTCTCCCGCATGATGGTGTTGGGGAGAGGACCCGTCCAGACAGGGCAGCTAGTGAGGTAGTGTACCCCCCCCCCCCCCCCCAGTGTGTGCCCGCTGCATCTTCAAAGGGCAGCTCTCTTTCTCCTCCCCGCAGGGGGCACTGACCACCACCCCCTCCCGGAGCTGGGAGCACTATCCCAACGGGACACCCGTGTTCTGTATTACCTCCCTCCCAGCTCCGCTTTCCCTTTTCCAGGCGCAGGAGACCACCTGCCCTACCCATAAACACTTTAAATCACATAGATTGTAAGCTCTCTTAGTTAGGGATTTCGTTTCCTGTTGATCTCGTTTGTTGCACTTATTGTATTATAATTCCCTGTACTGTGTTGTCTCTCTTGTAAAGCACTGAGCACACTTATGCTAACCTCTAAAATCCTTTAAGCTAACCCCTAAAGTTAACCCTTACCCGAAATGCTAAAACCCCTAAAATTATCCCAGTACCCCAACTACTAAAACCCCTAAAGTTAACACCTTACCCTAACCGATAAAACCCCTAAAGTTATCCCCTTAGCCTAACAGCTAAAATCAATCAAATTAACCCCTTAACCTAACCGCTAAAACACCCATAAATTATCCCCTTACCCTAACCGCTAAAACCCCTTAAGTTACCCCTACCGTAACCACTAAAAGACCCTTAAGTTAACCCCCTACCCTAACCGCTAAAACCCCTAACGTTAACCTCTACCCTAAAACTAACCCCCTTACCCTAACTTTGAAAACCCATAAAATTGTCCCCCAGTCCTAACCACTGAACCCCTAATGTTATCCTCCTACCCTAACCACTAAAACCCCTAAACTTAACCCCCCTACCTTTATTAGTGAAGCGCCTGGCGCCAGTTCCAGCAGCGAGCGGCTGCGCTGGTTTGGACTCAGTCACGCCGGGACGAAATGCCCCATACCGTCTCCACCTTTCCACCAAGTTTCCCCATCTATCCCGGATCTCTCTTCAACGTTTGACCCAGACAGATGCGACACCGCGTATAACACTTATAGCCAGGCACACGCGGCTCTGAATCCACGGAGGAGAGCCAGCACTTTGCCCATCACCAACGGGACTTCGCCCTCCGAGTGATCGAATTTAAACAAAGCCTCACACAGAAACCCCACAAAACTTCCCTAACAAACTTCTAGCCATCGACATCTCTCTCTCTCTCGTTAACACCAAGTTTAACATGATTTAGGACGGGCTATTAATATCAGCTTGCCAGAGAGCAGGCCATTTTCAGAATGTATACGTTTGCGGCGGTGTAATAGTCTTTCCCTGCCAATATTAATCTTGTATTGTTCAAATTTATCACAAGCCAGTGCTTCCCTGACATCAACAATAATGAATTTGCAAATACGTTTTCTTTTCCATTCATCGCCTTTGGAGTTTTTCTCAGCGGGTTTTTTCTATGGGTTTGGGAAAAGCAGAGCGTTCTGAGAACCGATGACTGAAGAGTGACCCAACGTGCTAACAGCTCCTTGGTGTCCCGACAATGTCTACGTCTGTAGTCTTGCGTTCACCATATTTCAATGTAGTGGTATGTTCAGGGCTCGGAGGGTTTTATTGGAAATTATAATGGTTTTTCTGCTCGAGAACTAGGAAATTAGACTCGATCAAATCCATTTTCTCTTCTCTCTTAACCCTAGCGCTAAAAGCAGTGGAAGGAGGTTTAAAGTTTTTTAAACATAGGTTTGCCGGCTAGGATATTTGGTCTCGGACATCTTGCCGCGTGCAAATGACCGCCGGCATTTAGCCGCCGGGACATCTCTCCCCCCTCCAGCTTCTTCGTGCCAAGGTAAGCCCCTAATCTTTACCCTAAACACCCTGTATTTTAACCGCCAATACTAACGCTACCCCATACCCGAAAAACCTTAACCCCTAACCTTAATCCCCTAACCTAAAAACAACACCCTTTACCCTAATCATCTACCTTAAAAACTTTAACCCCTTACCCTAATCCCGCACAGAAAAAAATAACCCCTTACCCTAATACCCCTACCCTAAAAACCTTAACCCTAATCCCCTATACTTAAAACCTTAACCATTTACAATAATCCCCATACCCTAAAAACCTTAACCCTAATCCCCCTAACCTAAAAACTTTACCCTAAACCCCTTACCCTAATCCGACCATAAAAACCTACCTCCTTACCCTAATCAAAAACCATATTAACCCTTTACCCTAAACCCCTATCATAAAACCCGCTTACCCTAATCTCCTACCCTAAAAACCTAACCCATATCCTTCACCCCCTACCCTAACCGCTAAAACCCCATCAACTAAGCAGCTATCTTTCCAGTGATGAGGCGGCCATGGCACAGGGTCCCTCGGCGCCCAAACACTGACGGGGACTTGGTTCCGGTGAGATGACCGTTATCATACAGTATGTCCGATTCCGTAGGTTTGGACATCTGGCCGTGAACAGCGTACAGCAGATACCAAAGCTCGCCCTCTCCAGCGCCGGCCGGCTCCGGGAAGGGGGATTGTGTAAAACACAAACTGCATTCATTTTTAATGCGGGTTAATTTCCACAAACATACAAGTTCTCTATAGATTTGATCTATTTATTATTAAAATTGACACAAATAGGCACATACAATGTGACGGGGAGAGAGGACCGCTCGCCCCCCGTGTCTGCCCGTTCCCATTCTGCTGGAACACCTCAGACCTGATGAGATCTTTGGCTTTCTCTTATACAGTATTTATATATTAAGATATAGGATTTAGTCTGATGTCTGTCCCAAGCATGTGGGAATTCCCTTCCTACAAGGGTGACCAGATTTTCAAAATGAAAAACCGGGACACTTTAAAACATCTTATTATATATTAGTGAAAGCACTGTATGCCTGTCTGCATCTTCCTGTGTCCCTAGGGGAAATCTCATTGGTCCCTTGGCCCGCCCGCCCCCGCACACCTCTCATTGGCCTGAGGCCGGCCCCGGAGGCTCATCTCCCGCTCCCTTACCCTCCGGCCCCAACACACCTCACCTGCAGCCTTCACCTCTCTGTCCTCTCCCCCCCATCACACTCACCTCCCTCCCCCCATCACACTCACCTCCCTCACCCCACCGGCACTCCACTCACCTCCCTCCACCTCACCTCCACACCCTCTCCGCGGTGTGACTTCCACCACCTTGCCCCATCCCCGGTGTGCTCCACTCACCTCCCACCCGCTCCCCGGTGTTCTCTACCACCTCCCGCCCCCCCTCCCTGGTGTGCCTCCACCTCACCCTCCCCCCCTCTCCCCCCGTATGCTCCACTCACCTCCTCCGGTGCTCGCCACTCACCTCCCCCCTCCCCGGTGTGCTCCACTCACCTTCGCCCGTGCTCCACTCACCATTCCCCACCCTCCCCGCGGTGTTCTCCACTCACCTCCCCCCCTCCCCAGTATGCTCCACTCCACCTCCCCCCCTCCCCGGTGTGCGTCCTCACCCCTCCCCATGGCCCCTCACCTCCCCCCCTCCCCGGTGTGCTTCACTCACCTCCCCCCCCTCCCCGGTGTGCTGCACTCACCTCCCCCCCCTTCCCCGTGTGTCCACTCACCTCCCCCCTCCCCGGGTGCTCCACTCACCTCCCACCCTCCCCGGTGTGCTTCCTCACCTCTCCCCGTCTCCACTCACCTCCCCATGTGCCTCCACTCACCCTCCCCCCCTCCGGTGTGCTCCCTCACCTCCCCCATGTGCTCCACTCACCCTCCTTCCTCCCCGTGTGCTCCACTCACCTCCCCCCTCCCCGTGTGCTCCACTCACCTCCCCCCTCCCTGGTGTGCTCCACTCACCTCCCCCCCTCCCCGGTGTGCTCCACTCACCTCCCCCGTGCTCCACTCACCTCCCCTCCCCGGTGTGCTCCACTCACCTACCCCCCCTCCCCGGTGTGCTCCACTCACCTCCCCCCCTCCCCGTGTGGCTCCCTCACCTCCCCCCCCCCCCTCCCCGGTGTGCTCCACTCACCTCCCCCGTGCTCCACTCACCTCCCCCCCATCCCCGACGGCCGGACAGGCAGTGGGAAGGCAGCCTTTAGCTGCCACGCGGCACCTAAGATGGCGGCGCCCGGAAGGAGAGGTGATGTGTGTGTGTGTGACACTGTGTGTGTGTGTGTGTGTGTGTGTGACACGTGTGTGTGTGACACTGTGTGTGTGTGACACTGTGTGTGTGTGTGTGTCACTATGTGTGTGTCAGACACTGTAGGGTGGGGACCGGAGCTATGCAATGGGGGGGGGCCGGACGGAGAGAGAGGGGGGAGCAAAGAAACATACGGGGGTCGAGAGGAGGGCCACGCAATTTTAAGCAACCCACCCCCCCTCCTGTCCCCTCCGCCCCCCCTCCTGTCCACTGCCCCCCCCCCTCCTGTCCACTGTCCCCCCGCCCCTCCTGTCCACTGTCCCCCCCCTCCTGTCCACTGTCACCCACCCCCCCTTCCCCTCGTCCACGGCCTGTCACCGACCCCTCCTGTCCACTGTCACCTCACCCCCTCCTGTCCACCTGCTCACACCCCACCTCCGTCCCTGTCACCTCCTGCCTGTCCACTTATACCCCCCCCAGTCCCACCCCACCACGGCTCTGTCACCCCTCCTGTCCACTGTCCGCCCCCCCTCCTGTCCACTTTCACGCACCCCCCCTCCTGGTCCACTGTCTCCCCACCTCCTGTTCCACTGTCACCCCACCCCCCTCTGTCCACTGTCCCCCCCCCCCCGCCCTTCCTGTCACTGTCACCTCCCCCCCCTCCAGTCCCTGTCACCCCCCCTCCTGTCCACTTGTCACGCCCCCCCCCCCCTCCTGTCCATTCCCGCCCTCTCCGTCCACTGTCCTCCCCCCCACCTCCTTCCACTGTCCCACTCCCCCCTCCTGTCCACTGTCCCTCCCCTCCTTCCCTTCCCTTCCCCTCCTTCCCTGTCCCGTCCCTCCCCTGTCCCTGTCCCCGTCCCCCTCCTGTAAACTGTCCCCCCCCTCCTGTCACACGTCACCCCCCCTCCGTCCACT
Organism: Ascaphus truei; assembly: GCA_036426205.1. Lineage (NCBI taxonomy): Eukaryota > Metazoa > Chordata > Amphibia > Anura > Ascaphidae > Ascaphus > Ascaphus truei. Next base: position 17,855 of record WSYH01001230.1, on the reverse strand, counting down.
GTCCACCCCCCTCCTGTCCACTGTCCACCCCTTCCCCCCCTCCTGTCCACTGTCCCCGTCCCCCTCCTGTCCACTGTCCCATCCCCCTCCTGTCCACGTCGCCTCCCCCGTCCCCCTTCCCTGTCCACCCGCCCCCTCCCCTCTCCTGTCCACGTTCCTCCCCCCCTTTTTCCCCCCCTCCCCACCCCCCTTTCCCCCCCTCTCCCACCCCCCTTTACTAGCAGAAATTACTCCGGGCAACACTGGGTCTCTAGCTAGCTATTAAAACCATGTACATCGTCACGCCCCCCCCTCCTCGTTGCATACACAAGACACTACGTCGGCTGACTGTTGCTCATGATGTGGCATACGTGATGCCTCGTCCCATAATGCATCCCATTGTCATGTAATACTTGATGCCGCGGGACGTCACGTAGCAGCTCTTTTAGGCAATGGTAATAACGTGACGTGCGCATCCATTTGAGGGAATTGAGGGGATGAACGCCACTCATAAAGAAAATAGTATAATATAAAGAACAAAATGTTTCTCTCGCGTTAGCCTCATAACAGAGGTGGAAACCCTGGCTGCAGTGTGTGTTTCTGATATACAGAGGTATGCCCTTGCGTGGGTTTTTTGTTTTGTATGTGGGTGGGGGCTGCAGTGTGGTGTTTGTGTGTGTAGAGCATTGATTCCCAACTTTATTTTTTGTTTGGAGGAACCCTTTAATTATTTCGTTACATTTTGGGGAACCCCTATCTGGACCATGTTCGACGGGGTAATCACAAACTAGACGTGTAAGAAGTGGGGGTAATAAATAATAATTAACTCATACTTTTGAATAAACAATGTGTAATATTTTGTATGATTTTGGTTTTAAAACATCCCCCCCTAACATCTCACTCACCCCCCCCCATGCCACATCCCCAATCACCCCCCTCCCACCCGGTCACCCCCCCCGCGCATCGTCCTGATCTCTTCTCTTCCCGTCTCTCCCCCCCTTCTTTTCTCTCCTCCCGTCCTCTCTCATCCCCCCCTTCTCTCCTCCTTCGGGCTCACTCTCTTCCTCACACTCTCTCCTCCTCCTCCTCCCACTCGTCTCTGTCCTCCTCCTCTCTCTTCTCCTCTCTAACTACCACTCTCTACTCCTCCCCCCGCCCCCTCTCCCTGCCCCTCTCTCTCTCGGGGTTTTACCCCCTCTCTCTCCTCCCTCCTTCTCCCCCCTCTTCATCCCCCCTTATCCTCCCCCCCTTCTCCCTCCTCCCTCGTCCTCGACCACCTCTCTCATCTATCTCCTCGCCTCTCTCCTCCCTGTTCCACCCCCGTCTCTCCCCCCTCTCTCTCTCATCCCCGCCCACCGTCCTCCTCTCCTCTTCCCCTCCTCTCCCGTTCTCTCTCCCTCGTCTCTCCTTCGCTCCCTCTCTCTCATGTCTTCTCTTCCCCCCTCTCGATCTCCCTCTCCCGCTCCCTCCTTCCCCCTCGCCCTCTCTCCCTCTCGCCCCTCTCTCTCTCTCTCGTCGCTCCCGCCCTCTCTCGCTCAGTCCAACCTCTCGCTCCCTTCTCTCCCTCCCCAGCCTTCTCGAACTCCTCCCCTCCTCTCTCCCTCTCTCTCTCTATCCCCTCACTCCCCTCGCCGCCCCCTCCCTCTCTCTCTCTTTAATCTTGTCGCGTCTTCCCCCCCTCGTCGTCTGTCCTCCCCTCGACGCTCTCTCTCCGGGGGGGGCCCCCCTCCCCCCTCCTCTCTCCCTCTCCCCCTCCTTCTGCAATCTCTCCTCCGCCTCTGGTGCTGCTCTTCCCCGCCTCTCTCTCCTCCCACTCCTCTCTAGCTCCCCTCCACCCTCTCTCCCCACTCACCGCTTTGTCTGCGGCGGGGTCCACCCCTCTCTCATCCCGGGTCCCCGACCCCTCCGGGGGGTGCTCAGTCCCCCGCTCCCACCACCCCCTCTCTTCACACCTTCCCACCGCTCTCAGGCACACAGACCTGTCCACTCTCTCACCGACACAGGAAGGGCAACTGGTGCACCCTCTCGATGTGTGCACAAGCACCCACAACAGTCCTTCCTCACAACATAACACCACAAGCAACCCCACCACCCTTCAGCCCCCCGCACCCCCACACACCCCCACCACGAGGCACACAACAGCACAATCATCACACAACGAGATCGGCCGACGCCACACCAACACCCCCCACACCACTCCCATCGATGGCAACACACAACACACCAACAACACTCCCCCCACGACCACACGACAGCACACACCCTATTCACACTACCCTCACAGACCACACTGTCCTTCACAGTCTCTCACACCCACATACAACATTGTCACACCGTCATACCGACGAAACACATTGGTCCCCGAGCTCACCATAAAGCACATCTTACACATAACACCACACAACAGGACACACACCCTACTTCCACACACACACACTCTCTACACATGTACACACACACACACAGCACTTACTCAACGATGCTCCACACACATACATTGTTCACATCTCACACACGGACGACACATATCCCATCACATTGTTCCACAGGCGTGCACACGCCACCACCACACTGGCTCCACCGCTGACACCGCACCACAAACCAGGCCACACCCACACAACCACCCACACACACACACACACACCGACACAACACAAAATCCACCACACACCCACACACACACACACACACCCAACACACACACACCCAACACAGGGGAGGGCGCGGCACAACACACCCACACTTTCACACTTCTCTCATCACACAACACTACACACCACCACAAACTCCCACGATGACTTTCCTCACGTCACACAGGGTCTCACACACCACGGACAGCATCACACCCACACAGGCACACAGTACACCCCCCCCAGCTCCGAAGCCGCCCCGAGGTCGGACCCCTTTGCGGCACCACACACCCTTCTCACCTCATCCCCCGCGCCCCCTCTACTCACACAGCCCACCGCACGCGCACACCCACCCCACACACCTCCCGGACCCCTTGCACATCACGTCACACAACTACTGTCATCATCCACCATGTCACAGTCACACTCTCTCACACACGCACACACGCACACAGTCACACACACACACACACACACACACACACCACACCAAGCCCCCACAACACACACACACTACACACACACCATCAGTCACACCCGACATCAACCACAACCACACAACTGTGCACACATCCCCACTCAATCACGACATGCACGTCCCTTCACACACACACACACACACACCTGTCCACCCCACACACCCACACACACTGTCACAGCTCACCACCACATGCACACGCCTTCACACCTCCACACACACATGTCCCCTACACTGTCCACTCACACCACACACACTGTTCACATACAGCACACTGTCACACTAACACACACACAGATCCCACTCTCCACACACAAACTGTCACAACTCACCACCACACACTTCACACTGCACACTTCACATGTCTCCACAACTTCACACACTTCTCAATCCCTCTCACAGCAACACCCACACTTCACACTCTCATCGACCACACACGGTCACACTCACACCACACAGTCCAGCTCCCACATCACGACACACTGTCCACACTCACATCACAACTGTTCACCAATCTCGCCACCAGTACACACACACTTCACACTCACACAACACCCAGTACCCACTCGCACAAACTGTCTCACACTGCCACACACCCTTGTCACACTCCCACACACACAGGCCAAACAACATTCCATCTACTCCACTCTCACACACAAGACGTGTCACACCCACTGCTCACCACACCACACAGTCACACTCACTGTCATCACACAAACAAACAGTCACACTCTCACACACAAACTTTCACACTCTCACTACCACCACATCCACATCACACGTCACAAGCTAACACGTCACAACGGTCAACTCCAGCACACAAACTGTCACTCGCAGACACACATCTTCTAGGCACACACTGTCACACACATGCCACTCCCACACACTCACACACACAACACACACACACACACACACACACACACACAACACGGACACACACCACAGACCACACACACACACACACACACACACCACACACCACACACACCCCACCCACACACAACACACACTGTCACACTCCAAACCGCACAGCCCTTTCACCCTCACAAGGGGCCTCACACGCCCCTGTTCCACAGCACCTCTCACACACCCCTCACACACACACGACCCCGCCACACCACACACACCACACCACGCCCGACCTCAAAGGGGTACCAGCACACACACCCATCCCGGACACCCAACCCCCCCCCCCCACCCGACGCCCCCCCCAGCTTTCTCAGCTCTCTCCCCTCTGGGCACCCCCCGTCCACCACCATCTTCCCCCTCTCACCCACACACTCACAATTCCCCCTCTCTCACTCCCCCACACTTTCCGCACACACTTCTCTCCCACCAACGGCGCCACCCCAAGCCCGCCCCCCGCCCCCCTCCACACCCCCTTTCACACTCCACCCCCACTATCACACTCACACACACTGTCACACTCACACACACACTGGCACACTCTCTCTCACACACACACTCTCACACACACACTGTCACACTCACACACACACACTGTAACACTCACACACACACACTCACGCAAGCAGCGTTTACAGCAGAAGCAGTCTCCCCTCTAACCCCCCCACTTCCATCTCTCCCCCCTGCAGCATCTCCCTCTCCCCTCAGTCCCCCCCATATGCTTACCTGCGGCGGCTGTGGGTTTGGCGGAGGCGGCAGGCTTTGAGCGGCTCTGAGGGGGGAGGGAGAGAGCCGGGTTGCTGGGGGAGTGATGGGGGGAGCCGGGGGTGTGAGGGAGAGAGCCGGGGTGAGAGAGAGAGAGCCGGGTTGCCGAGGAGCCAGAGGGAGGGCCAGAGTGCCGGGGAGATACTCCATCCAATCCCCTGCGGCACGGCCTTCTAAAGCCCCGCCCCCCGTTTACTCCATCCAATCCCCTGCGGCCCGGCACGTTTCTCCAGAAGCCCAACCCCTGGCAGTAAGAAAAAATACTTGCCGGGCTGCTCTGCATCCTCTTCCTCCCCACCGCCGTGCACCGCCCCCCATCCCCGCGCACCGCCGCCGACACAAAAAACCGGGACATTCCCGGGACAGTCAGGCAACCAGTACAGCACACGAAAAACCGGGACTGTCCCGGGAAAAACGGGACGAATGGTCACCCTACTTCCTACTGTACTGTATATTACCCCCTCTGCTGGGAGGCTGTTTCATGAATCCACCACCCGATCCCTGAGAAGTACTTATTCACATTTCCCCTGAGCCTCACACCCTCCACGTATTAACCCTTTATAGATGTGAGTTTCTCTCATATCCCCCTCTCCCTTCTCCCCTCTAAGCTGCACAAATTAACCCTTTATATATGTGACACTTTCTATCATATCCCCCTCTCCCTTCTCCCCTCTAAGATGCACACATTAACCCTTTATATATGTGACAGTTTCTTTCTTACCCCCCTTTCCCATCCCTCCTGTATATATTAACTCTTTATATTCCAGGTAAGGTTTTTGTTGTTGCAGGGGACTCATGCGATTCCCCCGGCATTTCATTTAAATGCCTGGGGGAAGAGCGCGGGACCTCTACAACCGCCCGCGCCCCCCAGACAAATCTCCCGCCCCCCAGTTTGCGCACCGCTGACTTAGTACATTGGGTGAAATGCTTGGTATGAGTATATGGAGCAGCTGTGAATATTCCAGGAATCACTGGACTCTGATATGGGATATCACACTCAAATTCGGCACATGATAGCAGATAACGTGGGACTGTGGTATGATACACCATATCGGAGATTGTGTCCCTTTGCGTCAACTTTGCTCTCCTTATAGTATGTGTAAAACATGGAGATTATTATAGGCACAGTAAGGGGAGGAGTTATAGGAGCAGTTAGGGGAGGAGTTATAGGAGCAGTTAGAGGAGCAGTTATAGGGAGCAGATAGGGGAGGAGTTAAAGGAGCGGTTATAGGAGCAGTTAGGGGAGGAGTTATAGGAGCGGTTATAGGAGCAGTTAGGGGAGGAGTTATAGGGAGCAGTTAGGGGAGGAGTTATAGGGAGCAGTTATAGGAGCTGTTAGGGGAGGAGTTATAGGGAGCAGTTAGGGGAGGAGTTATAGGGAGTGGTTATAGGAGCAGTTAGGGGAGGAGTTATAGGGAGAGGTTATAGGAGCAGTTAGGGGAGGAGGTATAGGGAGTGGTTATAGGAGCAGTTAGGGGAGGAGTTATAGGGAGCAGCTAGGGGAGGAGTTATAGGGAGAGGTTATAGGAGCAGTTGGCGAGGAGGTATAGGGAGCAGCTAGGGGAGGTTATAGGAGCAGTTACAAGAGCAATTAGTGGGGAAATGAAAAGAATCAGTCTAAGAGATCAGCATCAGATATTAGAAATAATCAGCAAATATCTTCCATGTTTTACAGCAACACAATCAGAAGTGAATGATAAATACTGTCCATCAACTTCACCTCATTTTTGTGATAGAATAAGCAGCACAGAAACCTTATTAGAGGTACCATTTTTGTTTTGCCCGAGCTGAAGATTTCCTCCTCTCCAAACGACAGTACCGTTAATTACATTCCCCTTCTCCGACGTACCGACCACGGGACAAATTCCAATTCCGCTTCCAAAGCTTCTTAATGGGATCCCTTACGCGTCTGTCGAGTCCAGTACGAGAGAATGATGAACCGTCTGCATAGAGACATTCGCCTGTCAGGAGTCGGCCGCACGAGCGTGCGAGGACACGGGGGAGAAAATTGCACAAATCACAGGCAATAGCCGATCAATAGATAATACAAATCTTGTTGCGTTTTCCTGTCCAGTGATTGATGCGCTGCTTATTTTCACCGCGGGGGGAAAAGAGGGAGAACTGAGATTAAATGATGGGAAATAAAAAAAAAAAAGGGGGGCAAATGATTATTTCGGAGCAGCAGGAAACCCCGGCGAGAAGAGGAATGCACGGTTTTGTGGCCAAAACAATTACCTTTTTATTCCCAAAATGCCAATTACTATTCCTTTATTGTAAATATGATGGTGTCTGTTTAATGTTCAGCTCTGCTTTTCTCTCCTCATAGTGTGTATATATATATGTAACGGTGTTTCCCCCACCCGGTGGGAGATTCTGCCATTGTGTGGTGCATGATACGTGCTGGCAACAGGAGGGCTGAGTCGCCACCGGTGGTAGTGGGGACACAGGACCAAACTTCTGGGGTTCATACCCCACATATCTCTTTAGCAGGGCAGCGCCTCCATCTGCCGCAGGCTCCAGGAACTGAAGGTGATCTCCCACGGTAGAACTATTACCGCTCCCCCAGTAAGGTCAAGCACAAGGCAGGATGGACCGGAGCATTCTACTGCGTCTGAACCCAGAGTAGTTAAATTGCCTTTATTATTCCTGGAGCATGTGAGTGTATTGGAGCCTCCTTGCTCGAGTGTTTTTATTAATTAAATTGTGTTGCACTATATGTTTTCTTTACATATGCTACTCATTTCGAATTGAGATTCCCAGTGACTTTCCACCTTGGAAAGGAATATTGCGCTTTGTGTCCTCCCCCAGGACGTATATGTAGCAGGGTTCCCCCTAGTCCCCCTTACCCTGTCACCGGTTGGGGATGCTGCGGGGGCGAGTGCATTGCCAGGGGCTCCCGGCGACAGCAGTGATAGGGCGCCGCCATCTTGTGCGCGTTCGCCCATGTGCGGGAGTTCGCGCATGTGCAGAAGGTGTCCGGCGGCCATATTACGCGTGAGCGGAGGCTTGCGCATGCGCAGCAAGTATTTAGAGTTGCGGCGGACATTACCCTTAGTGCAGGGACTCCCTAAGGTCACGCCTGCGCAGTTAAGGCTAGCGGGGGCCATTATAGGGTTGCCAAGTGCAGTGCACATAGCGCACGCGGCCCCAATGCTAAAGAGGTTCTGAGTGGACTACAACTCCCAGCAGCCTCTGGGGACTGCCCTATGATTCCTGTCACATGCAGCCAGACAGCCAATAAGGCTTACAGATTCTCATGCTGCATTTGTATACATTGTTGTGTGCTGAGTCAGGAAGCTGACAGTGGAGCACATGAGTTAGTTGGTGCTGGGATAAGGTAGGGGGAGGCAGTGTGTGTAGGGAGCAGTGCTCCTACACACTAGGCCAAGTTGCTCCCTAGGCCCCAGCTAGGCCCAACTCACCTCCAGTTTGTTGTGGTAACTGTAGGGACGCCCCTGCAGTTACGGACTTGCCCTTGTAGCAGTTAGCTTAGTTAGTCAGGGACACAGCTGCAGTGCTGCGTGGCCTGGCAAGCGTGATCAGTGAGACCAGACCTATCTCACTACAGATAAGGGACTATCTGTGTGGTTGGATCATCCTGTTTGACAGAGGACGTCAGAGGTGGAGACTTCAGTGCTGGACACAGGCGGGTCCTCTTCAGTTGTTTTGCTGTACCCGGGTGTAGGAGCCCCGGGCCGGTACAGTCAAGTCACCAAGTGCACTAACTTTACCAACAGTCACTAACTTGGGGTATTGTGGGACACTTGGGACTATTGAATATAACGTGTGGGGTACAAAGCCCTGCGTGGTAACCGGGTAGTTGTGCCTATTAGTGTTATAGAGGGACACTGTCAATGTCATATTTTGATGTATGTTGTTATGTTATTTGCCCATATAGTAAACCTGTTTTATATATACCCCGGTGTATTGGTTAATTGGTTATTATATGTGGGTCCTGTGTAAAGGGTCATTCTACACCTAGAATCCTACACAGGTGGAGGCGCTGTTATGTAAGATCGTTCCACAGGATACACCCCAGGCTCTCACTAGTGGAGGTTCAGGCCTCCTGTGAACCTGACAGGTAAAAGCACCACACAAAACAAAGAACAGCGCACAACGCTCATCGTGAAATATATAAGTACAATTTTATAATAAAAAAAGGTTCAAGGTTCTGCGTACATAAAGCAAGTAGAAAACAGGCACAGAATAAATACTGGTATCTGTACCACTCCAGACAGCTGGAACACGCAGGAACAGCAGGTTTACGTCTACTTCAGGGAGCTGAAACACGCAAGGACAGCAGGTAAGGATATCTTGGGTCCACTTCCGCAGTCTGCACATATATAGTATGCAAAGTCCTTGCTATACACAAAGCACACTCGGAGAGTCCAGTAGTTTATACCACGAGTACCAAGTACAAGCTGGAGCTCCACCGGGACAGGAGTCTGTAGGGATCAGCTCTCAACCTCGTGGGACAGCATCTGACGTCAGACCCCCAGAGTTCACTCCTCCTCCTTCACCTTTTTAACTTGATAGGTCTTTTCATTTGCTGCAGGAACAGGACCTATAATGGTTCTTACCCTCCTACAGAGGTAAGAGGAAGGGTTCACAGTGTAGTGTAGGACCTGCATTAATTTGGTTATACCTTGGCGTTGGTATGCAGGCTTATGACGCTTTGGCCAAAGGGTTAACTAAATAACCAAATATTTATTATTATTGAAGTATTTTACTTTATACTTTTTACCATATATGTTTTGTCAATGGGATGTAGCATTGGGCACCCCCTGTCTCTTGATATATATATATATATATATATATATATATATATACAGTGGGGGACAAAAATCAAAAAAAATCTACTCGCCACCTAGCTACCAAACGTGTGCTGCCTTGGGCCAAGTATTTAATCGCCGGGGGTTGTTAAATCCACCGCCCGGGGCGAGCAAATGTATAGGTTTTGCGAACATGTATATTATATATAGAGAGAGAGAGACTAGAGAGGAGAGAGAGATGAGAGAGGAGAGAGAGAGAGCAAGAGAGCACGATAGATTGAGTAGAGAGAGACGAGAGGAGAGAGAGAGACGGAGAGAGAGAGGGCAGGAGAGTTATTTCAAATAATTTCAAATATATCTAATATATATATTATATTATATATCATGCATACCCCGCATTAACGTACGCAATGGGACCAGCAGCATGTATGTAAGCAAAATGTACTTAAAGTGAAGCACTCCTTTTCCCCACTTATCGATGCATGTACTGTACTGCAATAATCATATACGTGCATAACTGATGTAAATAACGCATTGTAACAGGCTCTATGTCTCCCCGCTTGAGCACAGCTTCAGTACAGGTAGGGAGCCGGTATTGCTGTTCAGGACGTGCTGACAGGCGCATGCGTGAGCTGCCTTTTGCCTATTGAGCAAGATGTATCTTACTCGCGAGTGTACTTAAGTGAGTGTCCTAAACCGGGATATGCCTGTAAATATATAAAATATATATAATAATATATAATAATATATATATATATATATAATATATATATATATATAGAAAAGAAGACGACCTAGGCGCAAATATGCAGGGAGAGAGAAAAAAAAGAGAGAACATTATACGGCAGTATATCTGAGCTTCAGGTGTTAGATGGTAAGGTATGCACTTACTTAGTACAGCAATTATCAGCCTTTATTCCACTCTGGGATTCAGGAACTCTGCTTCCAACGTTGGTCTGTCTCTCTCTGTGGTCTTTGTGTCCTCAGGATCATTGGTTACACAGCAATCACAAGTATGTTACCGGACAGTACCTGGAGAGATGGATGGGTCGCGCAGAAGGAATGGTAGGGAATAAAAGGAAGAACGGATAGTGTAAAACCTTTTTAATAAAATATAACTAAAAACAAAAAATAGGTATTAAACTCGCATGCTGTGAATTGAATACAAGCAGTTGAGAGTAAAAGCGAGTCTCTCACACTCGATATGGGAGAACGACGTGTTACCAGCACTGTCGCTCGCTTGCGGTTACTTCCGCTCACGTGGCCCGGCTCTCGCGAGATTTTGTCTCTGAAAATCGATAATCACTGCTTGGCTCCGTTGTGAGGAATCATCTCTCAGCGTGTCTCCAACTGCTCCTGAAAGCGCTTGCCCTATGCGTTTCTCCACTTCGGCTTCGTCAGGGGCTGCTGATTCCGTCATTAAAAGAAACATGGCCGGTCTCACATCGTACGGTAGCCAATCAGAGCGTGGGAACTCCATCCCTTCTCTGATTGGCTCTAGTAGACCATGTGACAGAGGCTTGGGGAGAACGGATGTGACGTCTTTGAAAGCCTGTCACATGGTACTAGAGCCAATCAGAGTTGGGATGTATTTCCCACGCTCTGAGTTGGCTACGTACCATGTGAGACGGCCATGTTTCTTTTAATGACGTCATCTTAAAGGCAATTGAAGCAAAGCCATTATGATTGGGTTGCTTTCATTGCTTTAAATGACGTCATCATTTTTTTTTGGCTCGGCCAAATTACATGTTTTTCATGGCCCAATCAGGACCGTGTGAAACATTTGACCAAAATGTGACGTCATAGGCCTATAAAAGCCTATTTCGCCTCATTTTGAAGCTAGTTGCCGAGGAGGGAACATCTCCCCTCCTAAGAAGAGAAGAAGGGGTGGCGTAAGAAGACGGAAGAAGCCGGAGAAGACCCAAAGAAGAAAAGAAGACCCCAAGACAGACGGAAGGATTACAAATAGAAGAAAAAGATACAGACGTGGATTTTGTTATAGTTTTTTTATTTATGGCTTACCTGTGGATTGGTTCCTGTGCTTCCGGGTCGCCTGGATTCGTGTGAGGTCGGCATCTAATGGTGGAGTAAACAAAAGAAAAGTTATATTTTTACTCTTACAGGTTATGATTTTTCATTCGTGTCTTTTATTTTTTCAGTCCCATTTAATGCCGTGAATGTAGCTATGTACTATGTATATACATACATTCACGGACACTGAATGGGTGTATTCTATGTGACTTTCAGGGAAATGCATTTTTTTATGCTGTATTATTGCCCCTGTATTTATGTATATCTATCTATATGGATAGACATACAGGGATAATAATTGATTGGTTGCTAATGTTTATGTTCTTTTCATGTATGGCTAATGTAGTTATCAGCTTTATTTTTGTAATTGTTGTGAATAATGTAATTTGTATTTAGGTAAGGCTTCTTATGGTACTTAGATTAGAATGATGGTGGTTACTTTAAAAGAATGTTTTGGCAATGGTTTTGGCTTTAGGATTGAATAGGGAATTGTATAATTGATTTTTATTGTATTGTATTGTTTGAGGAATTGATTAATTGATTGATTGCAATTGTATTGATGTTGCTTAGTTTATAATTGATTTTCATGATGGCATTGCTGGTTAGGGGACATTGTTCATATTGTTACATATATTTTGCATAGTGTACATGATGCACAGATTAATTGCATCATGTACACACTATGCATTGTGTGACATTTCATAGACATTTGTGGAGCTGCGTTTGTTTTTTTTTTATATTACAATGGCTGCTGGATTATTTTAACATGCAATGTGGTGATTTTAAGATTAAAAATTCATGTTTTGATTTATGCATGTTTTATGTGTTTAATAATGGGCAAATAATCTATTATCCATATCTGGAAAATGTTATTTGGCACATTATGTAGAGTGTAGGTGTTGAGGGGGGGGGGATGTGGGGTGGGGTATGTGGATGTATGTATAGTCAGTTTATTTATTTAACATATGGGTGTGTTCCTTGGTTCTGCGGTGAGACCTGGAGACCACCTGCGGTATCCTCGGTATCTCACGGGTACAGGTGGTGGTTCCACGGTGACACCTGCGGGAAAGAAAACGGTTGTAGAGGGAGAGGGGGGTTGCCCGCGTACTGAAAGGGTTGCACCCATATGGCACCTCCTGACCTCACCAGGAGGCAAGGGTTTGTTAACGGATGGGTCCAGGAATGTGGCTTAACACCTTGTCATGTTAGGAAAATGTATGTATGTATGTTCCCCTGTTCCCATGTTCATTATAATCCTGTATTTTAATGTTTTAAAGTGCATTCTGTATCTCCAGTTCTGGAGGTCGCAGAGAGTTGATATTTGGCCAATGTTGTGGAGTCACTTAGGCATTAAGAACTGGCAACTTTCGACCCATGAGGCCCACCAGAATGGAACTATTATTATGTGTAGAATATTAAAGTGTATATGTATGGTTATTTGGATCTGCTCTGACAATGCAGACTCCATCTGCCTATGTAATATGTATGAAGGCAGCCGGGTGATTGGCCTAAGCACGTGACCAAAATGTTACTGCCCTGATGGTGTTACACTAAGTACTATCAACAGACCAAGTACTAATCAAGAGACTCTGCCACTCTAATTGTTACCTGAGGTGGAGAATCATCAACTGGAGTGGTTTGTAAGTGTTATGTCTACACCTACAAAATGCAGGTACTTCATTTGGTAGACTGTCGTCGCCCCTGATTAATTAGGGGGCTCCCATAGAGTCCCAGTACACATGGGCTAATTAGTGGGCATGGGGGGCATGGGTTAATCTGTGTCTCCACATAGGGATTGGATACAGATAATTGTTCACCAATAGTCTGTATTCAATGTTAAGAATAGGGTTACAAGGTATAAACTGTGTCAACCCTACAGTTTTGAGTTTGTTCTGATTCCACCTGGAATGCACCGGATTGCTTGGAATTGCTAGCTGATACTTCTCCATCCCCCAACCTAAGTAAGTGTTACCTCTTGTCTGTTAATTGTACTAATTGCTGTGTTCACCTTTTTTAAGGAATAAATTATATTTATTATATTAAGCCTCATTCAGTTAAACCCAGATATTGGTGTTAATTATATCTTGTCATAAGTTACCGTGACACCGGTGGCCTCAATCTGTGGGGGCACCGCTGACCGTAGTGTCGGGGGAGGAACAGAACCGGTGGTCCCACATCTGTGGGGGCACGCGGACCCGCTGTTGTGAGCATTTTGTAGTCCCCAGACCCCGTGAGAACACCCGAGGCCCCGCAGACACCTGTTGTCTGACCCGGGGTCCCAGACATCGCGGCCTACCGTGTGGACCCTTTGTGGGCCCACAGTGACCCGCTGAGACCACTGGGGGCCATGGCCGCTTGGCGGACCCACCAACAGGCCCCAGAAACCTGTGTGAAACAAGTTGCGTGGTACCCTGTAGGTCTGTCAGGTGACCCGCCGTGCCCACCGGGGACTCGGTGGGGCTGGGGTATGAACCCTGTATGTAAAAGAGATATAAATCATGTATTTATGGGGGGGGGGGGGCACAGGGGGGGGTAAGGTATTATAATAAATAGATGATGTGATTGTGAGGCAGTGTGTTGTTTTAATTGTGGGTACTGGGGGTGGGGGGGGGGGAAGGGGGTATTGGCCCCAAGGGTATGTGGGTAGGCCTCCCTTGTGGGTAGTTGGTGAGGGTGGTTAGGCCTCACGAGGTGGGGGTTAAGTGTGGGAGGGTATGTAGGCCTCCCGAGTGGTGGGTGAGGGTGGGTTAACCCCTTAATGACTGTAGCGGTTAATAACCGCTATGGTGATTAAGGGGTTAGGGGACATTACATTGGATATTGTAATTGTTGTGCATGTTTTGCAGCACCATAGGGGCATGGGCAGAATGAAGATGAGGCTGTAGACGGCCTTCATCGTGGGTGCCTGTAAAAGGTAAGTGTAATATGTTTTGACTGTATTTATTGTAATTTATATGTATTTAAAATGGCCAAATGCATTATTATCCATATGTGGATAATAATAATTTTGCCCATTACTGTACTGTATGTGTTAGGGGGGTGTATTTAGTTATAATTATTGTTTATTATTTTTGGAGGTGCAACATTGGTACCGCAGGCCCGCGGGTACCCCGGGACTCCCGCAGGGACCCCCGGACTCCCGCGGGGACGGACACCCGTCGGCCTGCTGTATGGGTTTTGCGCATGCAAAAATAAAAAGCAAGAATTTTTTCTATGTCCAGATTTCTTTGCGTCTACTCTGACCTGACGTGTTCTGATCAACGCAACTTTCGTGTACGCTAAGGTCGCGTTGCTTAGTGCATCTCTCTTAAGGGCAGAATTCAACTCAAACAGGGTTGCGAACGAGCAAAGTTGGACTAAGAAAAAATTCCAGAAAAAAGACATTTTTAGAGCGCAAAGTGCCTGTTTGCGTTGCTTAGTGCATCGGGTTGAGCAAAACATCACGATCGAAGAGCACTTTGCGGTCTAAAAGTGACTTAACGGAGCTTAGTGCATAGCCCCCATTGTCTCATCCCATCCTCTCCATCTTACTTTTGGGCGGCATCTTCGTTTTTTAATCTCTCTTGGAATCCAGTTGAGTTCCAACTTTGTCCAACGATGGTCATTTCTTCTTCGATATGTCCTGCTCACCGCCAGTTTATATATACATACTTACATACATACATAGATATATATATATATGTACCACGTGATGTTACTCTCGGAGCACTACAGTTCTGACTACACAGCGCCACGCATTCGCATTGACATTGCCTCTTGAGGATCACCATGGCTACCACGGACGCTTGAACAGCCGGGAGCAGGAGATCCGCTGTTATTCCCCCACCACGGACTCCTGCAACATGTGATGCCACTTGCAATCAAGCCTTGATTACTGAGCCGCAACAGCTGCACTGGTTTGCGGATAGAAAGGAAGAGAACTGGCAGAGCACTACTGTATATATTCAGGAAAGAGTAGAGAGGAGGGTGCGTGTCCCATAAAAAAGTTATTTATTGGTCATGGAAAAAAGGGCAAAGGAAAGCCCCACCAACGTTTCACACTTCTAGGAGCGCTTTCTCAATCTCCCTGCACAGAGACGCTGCATCTCCCTGCACCTCCCTGCCTAGAGAGACGCTGCATCTCCCTGCACCTCCCTGCCTAGAGAGACGCTGCATCTCCCTGCACAGAGACAGCTGCATCTCCCTGCACCTCCCTGCCTAGAGAGATGCTGCATCTCCCTGCACAGCGACAGCTGCATCTCCCTGCACAGCGACAGCTGCATCTCCCTGCACAGAGACACAGCTGCATCTCCCTGCACAGAGAGACAGCTGCATCTCCCTGCACAGAGAGACAGCTGCATCTCCCTGCACAGCTCTTACGGCGATTCTCCCTGCACAGTAGAGAGCTGCATCTCCCTGCACAGAGAGACCTGCAATCTCCCTGCACAGAGATACAGCTGCATCTCCTGCACAGAGAGACGCTGATCATCATACCTCCCTGCACATAGAGATCGCTGCAGATCACCACTGCACCTGCAGAGAGACTGCTGGCATCTCCCCGCACATCAACAGGCTGCATCTCCCTGCATCCTGCTAGAGAGGCTGCATCTCCCTGCTACACACGACGCGCATCTCCCTGCCAAGAGCAGGCTGCCTCCCTGCAAGTACCAGCTCTGCACAAGAGACAGCTGCATCTCCCTGCCGAGAGACAGCTGCATCTCGCCTGCTCGAGCTCTTAAGGCGATCTCCTCTCACCGAGGTATCGCTTCATCTCCCTGCACAAGCGACGCTGCATCTCCCTGCACAGAGAGACGCTGATCTCCCTGCGCAGCAGACAGCGCGATTCTCCCTCACAGAGCAGGCTGCATCTCCCTGCACGAGAGACCTGCAATCTCCCTGCACAGATATACAGCTGCATCTCCCTGCACAGCTCTTACAGGCGATCATACTGTTTTTATTTAAATTAAAATAACACAGTATTCTACGAGAGGACCCCACAGAGCTGAACCGCTTTAATTCCAGGTCCGGTAATCCCCTGCTTCCCCAGTTACAGGACCCAGTATGGGGTGCCGGTATCTTCTGTGCGTTTAAATCTCCCGGTCATGTGGCACGGCAGATTTAAAAAATGCAGGAGGTCCTGGCACCCCAAACTGGGGCCTGTAACTCTGGAAGCTGAAATTAATGCAGTTTAGCTCCGAAGACCTGCTTCAATACTGTGTTATTAAAATAAGATACAAACAGCTTCATTACCTTAGCGGCTAGCCGCTAAGGCAATAAAAGGGTTAAACCCTAGTACCTGG
>WSYH01012101.1:0-11190 GCA_036426205.1 Ascaphus truei | reverse complement strand
AAAGGATGTATAATATCAACAGTTTTATCAACTGTCAGACTACGCATGTGGTGTATGTCCTGCAGTGTAACTGTAATTTACAGTACATTGGCAAGACAAAAAGACCACTAAAAATGCGTAGTCTGACAGTTGATAAAACTGTTGATATTATACATCCTTTTTGTAGCACAGGACGTGACAGTTGTCCCTTTACAGATATGATTGCACGCCTTACACTTCCCGCATTTATACGTGCCTTTAATGCCCAAGCGATCTTTGATGTCACCAGATACAGCAGTTTTTCTGGTGATTTGGCTAGGGGCTAACATGTTTTTTAAATTTGGCGCACGTTTAAACACTACCCCTGGTTGTGAATTTAGCTGAGGGCCTAGTATAGGGTCCATTTTCAATATCCCCCAATGTTTTTTTAAGATTTTTCTAACCCCATGGTGCATGTCACTGAACTGAGTTATAAAAGCAGGAATTTTTATATTTTTGCCTTTAACTTTCTTGTTTTTCTTATATTGTGTCAGTGACTTCCTCGGTATTTTCTCAAGTTTCTTTATAGAGGAATCTATCAGTTCCTCATTATAATTCTTATCAAGAAACCTATTTCTGAGGAATTGGGATTGTTTGTCAAAATCCTCAATTTTAGAGTTATTTCTCTTCAATCTAAGAAACTGGTTGAAGGGGATATTTTGGACCCATCTTTTATCATGACAGCTAAAGGGATCAAGGTAGGAGTTAACATTTGTTGCCTTGAAATACGTTTTTGTTTGAACAGTATTGGATTCAATATATATCTCCAAATCAAGAAAATTTATGCTAACTGAGCTGTTAACACCACTGAATTTTAGGTTACAGTCATTCGCATTAAGTTGGTCAACAAATAGAAGATATGATTCCTCAGAACCCTCCCACACAATGATAATGTCATCGATATATCTCCTCCACAGCCTAAGCTGTGGAGGAGGACATCGAAAAACCTCAAGCGACTCCCACAGTCCCATATACAAATTGGCAAACGATGGGGCAAAAGTTGTCCCCATCGCCGTCCCCAAGATTTGTAAAAAATAAAGGGATTCAAACATGAAATAATTGTGACCCAAAATAAAATTAATAGATGTAAGAATAAATTCTATTTGTGTGATCGGTAGTGTTTGTGGTGTCAAGAGAAAGTGCTTAATTGCCTCTAATCCTTTTTGATGGGGAATGCTGGTATATAGGGCTTGCACATCTAAGGTGGCTAATCTACATCTATCATTCCAAACAAAATTGTCCAAAACCTGTAAAACCATAGTAGTGTCTTTTAAGTGAGACGGTAGTGATGTGACGAGTGGTTGTAGGTAAAAATCAATATAAGTGGATAAATTAGATGTGATAGAATTAATCCCTGAAATAATAGGGCGTCCAGGCGGTGAGGTGAGGGACTTGTGAATCTTGGGGATATAGTAAAAAATGGGAACTGTGGGTGTCTTAATAAGCATATACTCGTATTCTGCCTTAGACAGAATCCCAATGGCAAAAGCCTCAGTCAGATGCTTTGTAATGAGGCCTAAATATTCCTCTGTGGGGTCCTTTTTTAAGGGGGCATATGTGACTCTGTCTCCCAGAATACGATATGCCTCCCCAAAATAGTCATCTTTATTCAAGAGGACTATTCCACCCCCTTTATCCGCTGATCTCACCACTATATCTTGGTTGGCTTTCAAGGTGTTAATGCTTTTGTATTCCTCCCAAGTAAGGTTGGAATGATGTTTAGAGGAACTCTTTTTACACATTTCTTTAAAATCTCTCTCCACCAATTTTCCAAACATTTCAATATTGGGTCCTCTGGAGGTGTATGGATAGAAAACTGAATTGGGCTTAAATCCCGAGTGTAGATAGCCACTGGAATTAACAAAATCTGGATCACTTTCTCTTAAAAGAGATTCCAGATCTTCAATGAGAGCCTCTTCTTCACTATTAAACTCGTTCTGCGTATTTATTTGAGCACTAGCTGCTGTGTTGTTAGAGCTGCTAAAATGACGTTGTAGAGTCATTTTCCTCAAATATTTTTGGAGGTCTATGTATAGATCAAATTCTTTCGCATCCCTTGTAGGTGCAAACGTGAGCCCTTTTTTTAGCACCTGAAAGAGATGCTGATCTATTATAAGCGAAGATAGATTAAATATCCCACTTGAAATCAGTGTTAATGACTCAGGGATCCCCTCTTTGTGGGTGGGCTTTCTCCCTCCTCTCTTACCTCGTCTGAGTATCCCCTTTTGCGATTCACTTTTGTCATAGGGTTTGAGGGAGGGTTGTCTAGATCCCAGCTCGGTCTTTTGAGCTTGTTTTTGGATGTTTTCTGAAAAAAACAATTGTCATCATTATCGCTTACACTACCTTGACCTCTCAACTTAGAGAATTTATTGGAAACCGGGATCTCAAATTCTATACGTTTCTCTTCCTTGGGAGCATACTGTTCTCTCCTTTGATGTTTGTATTTGTGTTTAATATCATTTGGCTTCCCATTTTTGCCCACTGTTGACCAATTGTCACTATGGCTTCTCTCTTTAGGTCTGTTTTGCTTGTGAGGCCTTTCCTTAGAGTGATCTTTCTTGTTCACATAGTGTGGTCTATTAGAATTAGTATTCACTTTGTGGGTTTTTTCCTTATTCTGAGGATTTTTTTGAGACTTATTTGTTTTTGGAATGGCACCTTGCAAGTATAGTTTTTGATCCTTGCTTGTAGGTTCTTTTTTAGATGGAATCGTGTTTAATGACTTTTGTGGAGTCTGATCAGATAAAGTAATTTCTTTATTCGCACTTTTAACTGATTTATCTTTCCAATCTTTTTGCCTATTTTCCAAATAATCAATTTTATCTCTTAAAAATTTCTTATTTTTCCTCATCATTATGCCCTTTTCATGTTTTTTCAGTTTTCCCACCATATCTTCCACCAGTTTCGGTAGCCCATCTAGTGTTGGTAAACTGATAATGTCTGTCTTAACTTTGTCAATTTTGACAGACAATTCTTGTAGTTCTTTTTTCCTCTCTCCCATAAGGAGTTTAATGAGGTTGGTGGAACTAATTTCAAGAATTTCTTCCCAAATGGCTAAGAAAGCTGGGTTTTCATTGCCATATGTGGGTTTGATTAACAGTCGCAGACCTCTAGGGATCCTTTTATGTTTAATGTATTCCTCAAAGGATACAAGTTCCCAGAATGCTTTAGTTTCTTGCTCTAGCAATCTAGTGAGAGAAAGTACTAGTGAGGGTAAGTCAGTGGAGTCATCTTCCAAATTGACATCATCACTAAACATTTGACCTATTAATGCACTTCTATTATTCCTATTATCTAAGCTAGACAATAGTGAAGTGGTGAAGTTAGAAAGCTCAGCCATCTTGTGGAGATAGCAAAACTAGTATACAATAAAAAACCTTAATAAAAAACCTTATATAAAAAGTCTCTCAAAAAAGAAAAACATACATTAGTACAGATAGTACTATATAAATGATGTAAAAACAGTCTTATCTATGCAGCTGAAATCCAGGGGAGAAGAAGAAAACCAAAGTCCCAAGTCCAAACAAATGAATCTGGAAACAGTTCTTTCTCTTGAAAGCAGGAATAGGATATTCAGCGCTCGTGCTGCAGAAGTGATAGTTGGAATAATCCCTGTGCTGCACGTGCATGGAGCGTCTCCCCAGAGGCTCCCACTTCAGAGGTGATCCCCCCTCAAGAGGGGGGAGGACACCCTGAGAAACAAAGAAAGAAAATTGCACAGAAGCGCACAAGGGATGGAGTTAATAACAGTATTTTAATAAAACAAACACATAAATGGCTGAGAGGATCCAACCCCTTCTCAGCTCAAAAGGTAAAAGTAAAATGCCCAGAAATTAAAACCATACATATGGTCTCTTAACATAAAATGTCTAGGAAAAATACATCACATACAACAAAAAACATTCAATGTAAAAGTAAACAGAGAAAGTACTAACAGCCCAAGGGGATTTGAATAAAAACCGCCATAGAGGACTAAATACCCACTGACAGGGGGAGACGGACACTTACACTAGGGCAAAGGTGGGGGTCCACAGCTGACCGCACAGGATCCGGATCGCGGCACCTGGGAAGATTGAACAGCCACCACTAGAGCCTCAGGCAGGCTCCGTCTCAGCCTCTCAGCAAATACGCGCGGATGACGCTGTACGTGACCTCCTGACGAAGCACGTGGTGCGAAACGCGTAGAGGTCACGACAGGTCATCCTGCGCGTGTTTGCTGAGAGGCTGAGACGGAGCCTGCCTGAGGCTCTAGTGGTGGCTGTTCAATCTTCCCAGGTGCCGCGATCCGGATCCTGTGCGGTCAGCTGTGGACCCCCACCTTTGCCCTAGTGTAAGTGTCCGTCTCCCCCTGTCAGTGGGTATTTAGTCCTCTATGGCGGTTTTTATTCAAATCCCCTTGGGCTGTTAGTACTTTCTCTGTTTACTTTTACATTGAATGTTTTTTGTTGTATGTGATGTATTTTTCCTAGACATTTTATGTTAAGAGACCATATGTATGGTTTTAATTTCTGGGCATTTTACTTTTACCTTTTGAGCTGAGAAGGGGTTGGATCCTCTCAGCCATTTATGTGTTTGTTTTATTAAAATACTGTTATTAACTCCATCCCTTGTGCGCTTCTGTGCAATTTTCTTTCTTTGTTTCTCAGGGTGTCCTCCCCCCTCTTGAGGGGGGATCACCTCTGAAGTGGGAGCCTCTGGGGAGACGCTCCATGCACGTGCAGCACAGGGATTATTCCAACTATCACTTCTGCAGCACGAGCGCTGAATATCCTATTCCTGGATTATAAATAACCTTTGCTTTTTCCCCATAATCCTAAACAAGAACCAAGGGCCTCATGCAGAGAGCATCGAATTTTCAAATTGGCGAATTTCATAAAAAGTAGCTTTTTTGGAGAGTTTTATTCTCCATATGCAGAAAAGTTCGAATTCTGCTATGTTTAACATGGATGCGTGTGGCGAGTTTAAATGGGAAAGATGCGCGCTTCAGAAATGTGTAAAGAAAAAATCGCGCATTTTTTGTCCCCTTTGCTATAGGCGGCGAGCGCCATCTTATTGCCAACTTTTCCTGGCACGGCAAAAATGAGAAAATCGCGCCATTTTCCTGGCGCGAACAGCCGCTACATGCCGTTCGTACCTCTCTGCATTCGGAGAGTTTTAAAAATGGCGAGATGGAGGTTCTCGCCAGCCGCGAGGCGAGTTTTAGAAATAGAAAAAAAAAATTGGCGCGTTTTTCGTAATTCGCCATTTTCTGCAGTTTTCTGCGTGAAATTGTACAAAAAATGGCGAATTTTGAAATAACGATGCTCTCTGCATGAGGCCCCAAAAGCAAAACCCAAAAATGTATTTAATCCAAAACCCTGGCTCAAGTTACCATCTTTACTTATAATTGTAATTCTATCTACATTTTGCACATTTTAGCAATTTTCAGTTGGATACAATTTAGTAACTGTCGCAGGGAAATAATGTATGCTTGCTGAATTGATATTTATATGCCCTTGCAAAGTTTACTTGAATCCAAAACGTTGTAAAACCAGCAAGATTATCATTTTTAAACTTTGATGTAATTTCACTCTGCATGGAAAATAAAACCGTAAATGAAACAAAGAGCAAATTATATGAAATTACTGTATGGTGGGAAGTAAGATTCACTGCGAATTTACTGAGATAAATTAACATAAGTGCATCACTTTAACACAGTGAGAAATTCTGATCGATAACAGAAAAAAAATGAGAGCAAAACAGGTTTACAACAAACAAATGTGGATAGAAGGTCCTACTTAATTGCCCATATAGGTCTATTTTCCATAATTGCTTTTTTTCTGTACGGAGCAAAAAGCCATTTTTACTTGTTATATTTTGTTTTACTTTCAAGTAGTCAATTGCTTCTCCCAGTGGAAAACGCTGATCTAATAAATACAAGACAGCGTAACATCCTGTGTGTAGTGTGTGGAAAGAACAGATTTCAGGATTGCATTAAATCTTTCACTATTATGCCCTTGTCTCTGAGAGGAATTAGAAATGGTATAGAGATAGCAGTAAAATATCCTTTGGTAGCATTGCAGTAAAGGGACACTTTTTTTTTCAGTTCATTGGTTTGACATCTCTTTAAATATCAAAGTATACTGTAGTAATCCCTTGAGGTGAACATTTTTTTTCTTAAAAGATAATGAAGCAGATGGGAAGCAAGTCTATCTCTACCTGATGTTAGCTGATTTAAGCAATTACAAAATGTTGTAAAAATAAAAAAAAGGGACATGAGACTTGTAATCTTGTTTCCACAAATCTGAATGGAAATTGCATATAAATTGAGTTTAAGTGGAAATGTCTGTGCCATCTGTGAAGCACATTTGTATTTCTATAGCAGGCTGCACACTGAAGCTTGTCAACAAGTTTAAGCCGTGTGAGAAATATAAAAGAAAATAAGTCGTATAAAAGTGTACGCAGTCAATTGAATACATACTGTATAAAAAATTGTTGCTGAAAATAGAATTTGTCCCTTGTCAGTTGGATTAATAGTAATGTGATTTAGGCCTGGTACAGATGCAGCGGCTGTTATTCGAACATATCACGTGGCCGTTTTCGTGTGAGCTGCTGTACTCCACGCGGCCAATCAAGCGGTTGATTTGTTTGAATTTCATGGATTCCGATTTCTTTGGGTGCAATTCTTCGCGTTTCATTGGCAAAAATGAATGAATTGTAATGTGTACAGTACAGTACTGTGTCAATTTGCAGGTGTTTAAAAACCAGAACACTAAAATGCAATTTTCCGCCCTCGATAAACACGAGTGAACACGCGGTAATGACGCGCCATGACAAGGGTATTCCGAGGTATAAAACGCGTGTAGTGTTTGAATAACGGCCGCTGCATCTGTACATTGCTACTAGCAATCTATTTTCAAAACTCCAACAAGCTGGTAGAAGTGTAGAGGTACAGGAGCACAGCCAGAGTCTAAGAATGAAAAAAATAAAAAATACCAGGGCAACTCAAAATAGAGATACATTTATTGTGTTAGCTCACAATGGATAAGGTGAAAAAAACGCACCTACGCGTTTTGTGTGCAAGCACTTTATCAATGTGTTAGCTTATGCACAAAACGCATAGGTGTGTTGTTTCACCTTATCCATTGTTAGCCAACACAATAAATGTATCTCTATTTGGAGTTGCCCTTGTATTTTTAATTTTTTTCATTCTTGGAATCTGTTTGTGGTCCTGTATCTCTACAATTCTTCCTGACTACTGCATGCCCTGGAGTGAAGGGATTTTGGAACGTAATGGGCTATAGCCCTGTATCACATTACCTTGTGCTGAATACTCATAGCATTATCCTTATGGAGGAAAGTATTGTGATCAATTATTGTTGTTGTCAAGTGGACACCATTAGGTACTTATTTCTCCTGGGCTATATATTATATGGGAAAACAGACAAAAAATGGGGGAGCACAGGTTGAGGGACTATACAGACGTGTGATACACTACAATGATATAGAACTGTGATGTGAAATGAAGTGCAAAATAACATAAACACTTACACGGCCTTGTGTAAATGCTTTCACATCAAGGTATCTTTACTTTAGGTGTTCCCCCCCAATTAATGTCAAAACACATACATACTTATAAATAAATACCCCCCCCTAAAACATACAGTATAGTAATGGGCACAATTACTATTATCCACAAATGGATAATAGTGAATGTGCCCATTTTAAATACATAAAGAACAATAAATACATTAAATACATATAGCACTCACCCATGTACGGCTGCCACGATGAAGGCCATCCTCATCTTCATCCTGTTCATGCCCCCTCCGCTGCTGCAAAACAGACACAAGAATAAAAACATCCAATGTAATGTCCCCTAACCCCTTAATCACCATAGCGGTTATTAACCGCTACAGTCATTAAGGTGTTAACCCACCCTCACCCACCACTCGGGAGGCCTACATACCCTCCCACACTAACCCCCCACCCCGTGAGGCCTAACCACCCTCACGCACTACCCACTAGGGAGGCCTACCCACATACACACTTGGGGCCAATACCCCCTCCCCCCACCCCCAGTACCCACAATAAAAACAATACACTGCCCCACAATAAGCATCATTCTATTTATTAAATACATTACTCACCCCCTTATTCTTTTACATACAGGGTTCATACCCCAGCCCCACGTGAGTCCCCGGCGGGCTGGCGGGTCACCTAACAGACCTACAGGGTACCAGCAACATGTTTCACACAGGTTCTGGAGGCCTGTTGGTGGGTTCCGCCAAGTGCCATGGCCCCCAGGTGGTCTCCTTGGGGCACCGTGGGCCACAATTGGGTCCCCACGGTAGGCGCACGGATGTCTGGGAGCCCCGGGTCAGACCCACAGGTGTCTGCGGGGCCTCGGGTGGTTCTCACGGGGGTCTGGGACTCACGAGTGCTCACTACGGGACATGGTGCCCACAAAATACATAGCCAATACATAGCCAATACATTGCAATTACATTCAGATATCAATTAACCCCTTAAACACCTTATCGGATAATAACCACAAAGGTAATTAAGGGGTTAAGCCACACTGGCCCGATACCCACCCTTCACCCATTCATTTGTACAGTGGCTTCATCATTCAACTATATATATATATATGGGAGCAGGTCCAGTAGGCAGGATCCCCTGTTTGTGGGGAACGAAAGACAAGGATGTTGCTGGCGACGGGGGCTTCTTATTGATGAGGTCAGTAGTACTTTTTTTATTTTAATATGCTAGTTAATGTGTTTAATAATGGGCAAATAATCTATTATCCCTATCTGGATAATAGTTATTTTGCACATTATTGTACTGTAGTGTTGGGGGGGAGGGATGTATGTATTGAATGTATGGGCCAGGTTTATTTATTTTACATTCAGGGTTTGTTCCTTGGTTCTGCGTGAGACCTCTGGAGACCACCTGCAGTATCCTCGGGTATCTCACGGGTATCTCACGGGTATCAGGCTGGTGGTTCCATGGGTGACACCTGCGGGGATAAACCGGTGGCCCCCCATCTGTGGGGGCACCGTGGACCCGTAGTCTGCGAGGAAGAACCGGTGGCCTCACATCCGTGGGGGCACCGCGGACCCGTAGTGAGCACTCGTGAGTCCCCAGACACCCGTGAGAACCACCCGAGGCCCCGCAGACACCTGTGGGTCTGACCCGGGGCTCCCAGACATCCGCGGGCCTACCGTGGGGACCCAAGTGTGGCCCACGGTGACCCAAGGAGACCACCTGGGGGCCATGGCACTTGGCGGGACCCACCAACAGGCCTCAAGGAACCTGTGTGAAACATGTTGCTGGTACCCTGTAGGTCTCTCAGGTGACCCGCCAGCCCGCCGGGAACTCGCGTGGGGCTGGGGTATGAACCCTATATGTAAAAGAATAAATCATGTATTTATGGGGGGGCACAGGGGGTGGGTAATGTATTTAATAAATAGAATGATGCTTATTGTGGGGCAGTGTATTGTTTTTATTGTGGATACTGGGGGTGGGGGGAGGGGGTATTGGCCCCAAGGGTATGTGGGTAGGCCTCCCTTGTGGGTAGTGGGTGAGGGTGGTTAGGCCTCACGGGGTGGGGGGTTAGTGTGGGAGAGTATGTAGGCCTCCCGAACGTTGGGTGAGGGTGGGTTAACCTCTTAATGACTGTAGTGGTTAATAACTGCTATGGTGATTAAGGGGTTAGGGGACATTACATTGGATGTTTTTATTCTTGTGTCTGTTTTTCAGCAGCAGAGGCAGCATGAACAGGATGAAGATGAGGATGGCCTTCATCGTGGCAGCCGGAAATAGTTGAGTGCTATATGTATTTAATGTATTGATTTGTGTTTATGTTTTTTAAATACACATGGCGTGTATGTTGTTTATTGCAATGTTTATTGGGGGCAAATGTCCCCAATAAACATGCTATTCTGCCTTAACCCCTTCATTGCCTTAGCGGTTATCCGCTATGGTAATGAAGCAGCATTTATGTATTTTAATAATATTGTGCGGTAGTAGGGGGGCTCCTGAGCTGAACCGCATTGATTTGTGGCTCAGAGACCCCCTGCTTCCCGAGTTACAGGTCCCGGTTTGGGGCATCGGTTACAATGTCACCCACATATTTATAGCGGACACGGCGCGTATGGGATGCTATAAAGATGGCGGCGACACTGCCACCCGATGACACATACCGGGGCCTCTAACTCAGGAAGCAGGGGGTCCCTGGTCCACAAATCAATGCGGTTCAGCTCAGGGCACCCCCTGCTTACAGTACACTATTATTAAAAATACATTCATGCTGCTTCGTTACCATAGCACATAGCCGCAAAGGTAAGGAATGATTGTTTATTGATATGGGTGTTTTACTCATGGTGTAGATGTGCAGAGTGTCTCTGGAGCAGAACCGCTTTGGTTTTAGGTCCAGGGACCCCCTGCTTCCCGAGATACAGGCCCCTTTAGGGGGTGCCGGTATCCCTCTGCTTTGTTTACATTCCGCGGGTCACGTGATCGGGACATTTAAATGCAGAGGATACCGGCACCTCATAAAGGGGCCTGTATCTCGGGAAGCAGGGGGTCCCCGGACCTGAAACCAATGCGGTTCAGCTCCGGAGACCCCCTGCACATGTACACTATCAGTAAAAGTTGTTTTGATATGTTTTTATTTTGCCGATGTTTGCGCAGAGAGCGGCGGGTCTCTCTTTGCTGCAAACACATATCGGCAGAAACGACCTATCGCCAGGCTATCGGGAGCCAGGATTTTTTTATCACCGGCTCATCTGCGTTTTGCTTTCGCAGAGATTCGACAGGAATCGGCATGGATTCGGCCCTTACTGAATACTGCGAGGGCAAATCGCCAAAATCATGCCTATTGGCAACACTTGCCGAAAGCATTTTTTCGGCGCTTAGTGCATGAGGCCCATAGTTATCTATTTGTTTTGCAAAGCATTTTTAACACTTATGAAATGCTAGATACCGTCCTACCATTCTCATAATAAGATATATTTCCCACCTAGACTCTCTTATGTTAATGTGTGACAATATATAATTTAACTTAATGTATCATGCCAGAAAAACTATTCATACCAAAGAAATAAAATTATGCATGGCAAACTCCCATTAAATAATAGGATTGGTGACACTGATTGAAGGTGATTAAGTCTACTGCATCCTTTTCAA
>WSYH01012100.1:0-19519 GCA_036426205.1 Ascaphus truei | reverse complement strand
CTCGCAAATAGTTATTGTCCAGCCCTTTAATAGCTCTTAACAGGCTTAGGATAAACACTTCTGCCACAAGTTCCACGAAGAAAAACAAAATACTTCTAAACAGAAATACATAACAAGGCTTTCTTAATGAAATATAATCGCTTGCCTCTAGGCTCCTGTCTCATCCCTAGCTGAGACCAAAATGAGCCCTGTGGGCTCTCAGAAATTGTCTATATACAGTAACTCCTGAGATTGGCTAACTGGCTATCCCTCTGCCTTAATATCTGTCGGCCTTTTGGAACAGGGGAGTTTCCAGGAGAGGCAGAGGACTGACAAACCTGTGTTTGTACTGCTGGTTTGTAGTGATGGGTCTATAACCTCATCACAATCTATATCTAATTTTTTTTGAAAACGTTGAGTGGTGTCCCTATGGGCATCTGATGGTCCGTCGGGCTGTCACTCAGCCTCCGGACAATCAATTGCTCCGTCAGATCCCCCACCCCCCGCCCCAACGGGCATCGGCCGCACGCTCCTTGCTGCCCCCGCCTCACTCTCTCCCCACACCCCCCCCACCAACCACCCCTCACAGCAAACACCAAATCCCCGGAGCACCAGACACCGCAACCCACGGGCATCGGCGCACGCTCCTCGGTGGCCACCCGCCTCACCTCTCTGCCACACCACCTCCCCACCCTCTCACAGCGAACCCCACCTCCCGGCGCCAGCTGCCACGGCTACCCACGAGCGCGGCGCCGCTCAGGCCGCCTTGCGAGTCGCCGACGCGCGCTCTCACACGACGCCGCACCTGTCCTCTCGCGCTCTTCTCCTCGGGCCCGTATACCGCAGGAAGTGCCGGAGGGCGAAGAGGTACCACCACCCCGACACACCCCCCCTCCCAATCAGCCGCGCCGCACGCGGGGGGGTGAGTGCCGGGGGAAGAGTGAGAACACACACACAGAACTCGCCCCCACCCCACCGCAGAGGGAAACAGTCAGAGAGAGAGGGGGAGAGAGGGGGGAGGCGCACCCACACTGACTGCACCACGAACTGCTAAATGACAAACACACACACACACACTGCCTGACATGCACACACACACTGCCTGACGCGCACACACACACACTGCCTGACGCGCACACACACACACACTGCCGCACACACACACACACTGACTGATGCGCACACACACACTGACGCGCACACACACCCACTGACTGACGCACACACACACACTGACTGACTGACTGACGCGCACACACACACACACACACACACACACACACACACTGAATGGCTGACACACACACTGCCGCACACACACTGACTGATGCGCACACAGACACACTGACTGACGCACACACACAGCCAGACGCACACATACACACAAATCGACTGACGCGCACACACCCACTGATTGACGCACACACACACAGACTGACGACACACACAATATGCACTGACGCACGCACACAAACACACACACTGCCTTACGCGCACACACACACACTGACTGACGCGCACACACACAAACACTGCATGAAGCTGTAAAGGCGGGGGAACAGAGCTGTAAAGGGGGGGGGGCGGAGAGGACCAGAGCTGGTAAAGGGGGGGGGGGGCGGGGACTGACCTGTAAAGGGGGGGTGGGGACGGACCTGTAAAGGGGGGGCGGGACCGGATTGATGTCAACAGGGGGACAACAGAGGGGGGGAGACCAGGGTAAAGAGAAGGGAGGGGGTAAGGGAGAGAGATAGAGGGAGGGGAGAGAGGAGTGGGAACATTACATCCCATGCAACGCCGGGTCTCTCAGCTAGTGGGCTATAAAGCAAGGCATTTTCAGTAGAAAAACATATAAATAATAATAATAATAATAATAATAAATACAGATAGAAATAATTAAGTTACATAGTTACATAGTAGATGAGGTTGAAAAAAGACGTACGTCCACAAGGTCAACCTATGCCAAATTTAGGAACAGATACTTATTCTATATCCATACTTACTATGATAGAGGAAGGCAAACAAAAAACCCCATTAAAGGGGAAAAATTAATTCCTTCCTGACTCAAGAATTGGCAATCAGATGACATGGATCAACATCCTTCATGTATACTATTTGGTAATCCTGTGTATACATTCCCATTAAAAAGAGTCAACCTTTTTTTTTGAACAAAACTATTGTATCTGCCTAACGTTCCATGGGTAATGAATCCACATTTTAAGCTCCTTACTGTAAGAACCCTTTCCTTTGTGCGTGTGAAATTTCCTTTCCTCCAACTTAAGGGATTGCCCCGAGTCCTTTGTACTGCCCGTGGGATGAATAGTTCTTTTGAAAGCCTTGTAGTGTCCCTGAATAATATTTGTAAAGTATATAGTTATCATATCCCCTCTTAGACACTCTTTTCTATGTAAATAAATCTAATTTAGCTAGCCTCATAAGTTAGAGATGTCCATCCCCTTTATTAATTTGGTGGTCTTCTTGCACTCTCTCTAGTCCATAATGTCTTTTCTTGATTGGTGCCCAAAATTGTACTCCATATTCAAGTGTGGGTCTTACTAATGCTTGTAAAGGTGCATATAGTTTACTTCCCTTCCATCCATTGCCCGTTTGATACAAGATAATATTGTTTGCCTTTGCGCTACTGCATGGACATTGGGCACTATTGCTAGCCTGGTGTTACAAAGCACTCCTAAATCCTTCTCCATCAAGGATTCCTCAATATATCTCCTTTAATTTGAAGTCGCCTTTTTATTCTTGCATCCCAATGCATTTAAACATTATCGATTAAGGGGAAAAATTAATTCCTTCCTGACTCCAAGAATTGGCAATCAGATGAATCCTTGGATCAACATCCTTCCCATGTATACTTATTTGGTATATCCCTGTATACATTTCCCATCTAAAAAGATGTCCAACCTTTTTTTTTGAACAAATCTATTGTATCTGCCATCACAGTCTCCATGGGTAATGAATTCCACATTTTAACTGCCCTTACTGTAAAGAACCCTTTCCTTTGTTGCTGGTGAAATTTCCTTTCCTCCAACCTTAAGGGATGGCCCCGAGTCCTTTGTACTGCCCGTGGGATGAATAGTTCTTTTGAAAGCTCCTTGTATTGTCCCTGAATATATTTGTACAGTATATAGTTATCATATCCCCTCTTAGACACCTCTTTTCTAATGTAAATAAATCTAATTTAGCTAGCCTCTCCTCATAAGTTAGAATGTCCATCCCCTTTATTAATTTGGTGGCTCTTCTCTGCACTCTCTCTAGTTCCATAATGTCTTTTCTTAGGATTGGTGCCCAAAATTGTACTCCATATTCAAGGTGTGGTCTTACTAATGCTTTGTAAAGGTGCATAATTATGTTTACTTCCCTTCCATCCATTGCCCGTTTGATACAAGATAAGATCTTGTTTGCCTTTGCAGCTACTGCATGACATTGGGCACTATTGCTAAGCCTGCTGTCTACAAGCACTCCTAAATCCTTCTCCATCAAGGATTCCCTCAATATATCTCCATTTAATTTGTAAGTCGCCTTTTTATTCTTGCATCCCAAATGCATAACCTTACATTTATCTGTATTAAACCTCATTTGCCATTTACCTGCCCACGTTTCCAGTCTCTCCAAGTCCTTCTGAAGAGAAATTATATCCTGCTCTGATTCTATTACCTTACACAATTTAGTATCATCAGCAAAGATGGAGACTTGCTCTCGATCCCAACCTCAAGGTCATTAATAAACAAGTTAAAAAGCAGGGGTCCCAGTACCGATCCTTGAGGTACTCCACTCACGACTTTAGCCCAACCTGAAAAAGTTCCATTTATGACAACGCTCTGTTGTCTGTCCTTTAACCAGTTTTCAATCCAGGTGCATATATTATTACTGAGTCCAATTTTCTTTATTTTGTACACCAACCTCTTGTGTGAAACCGTATCAAAAGCCTAAGTAGACCACATCAACTGCATTACCCTGGTCTAAATTCCTACTTACCTCCTCAAAGAAACAAATAAGGTTAGTTTGGCAAGATCTATCCTTCAGAAATCCATGCTGACTATTACTAATAATTTTGTTTTCCATTAGGTATTCCTGAATATTATCCCGTATTAAACCTTCAAGTAGTTTCCCTACTATTGAAGTCAGGCTTACAGGTCTGTAATTCCCCGGGTGTGATCTAGCTCCTTTTTTAAATATAGGCACCACATCTGCTTTACGCCAATCTTGTGGTACTGAGCCTGTGGAAATGGAGTCCTTGAATATTAAATATAATGGTTTTGCTATTACTGAGCTTAACTCCTTGAGAACTCTTGGATGTATGCCATCGGGGCCAGGTGCCTTATTTACTTTAATTTTTTCAAGTCGCTTATGAACTTCTTCCTCAGTTAACCAATTGGTCATTAATATGGAGGTTGTGGCTTCCTTCTGTGGCGCTACTATTGAACTTGATTCGTCCCTGGTAAACACAGAGGCAAAGAATTTGTTTAATACCTCTGCTTTTTCCTTATCTCCAATAATCTGCCTACCCATCTCACACTGAAAAGGTCCTATATTTTCTTTTCTCATTTTTTTGTTATTAAGGTACTTAAAGAACTTTTTAGGGTTGACCTTACTTTCTATTGCAATCTTTTTTTCATTATCCATTTTTGTTATTTAATTGCCCTTTTGCAATTTTTGTTACATTCCTTATAATTCTGATACGATGTCTCTGTCCCTTCTGACTTAAAGAATCTAAACGCCTTCCTCTTCTTGTCCATTTCCTCCCCTACCTGTTTATTTAGCCACATTGGTTTTGACTTATTTCTTTTATACTTATTACCCAAGGGTATACACTGATAAGTGTGCTTTTCTAACAATGTTTTAAAGACTACCCATTTATCTTCTACATTTTTCCCTGCAAAAACATCATCCCATTGTATTACTACTAGATTAGACCTCAGTTTATTAAAATCTGCCTTTCTAACGTTTAAAGTCTTTGTTGAACCCAAGTAATCTGTTTTTTGATCATTTATTTCAAATGAGACCATGTTTTGATCACTGTTACCCAAATGTTCCAGGACTTGAATATTTGTTATTACTTCTACATTGTTTGATATGACCAAATCCAGAACTGCCCCTCTCCTGGTTGGTTCCTCAATAATTTGGGTCATACAATTATCTTTAAGCACCCCCAAAAACCTGTTTCCTTTTGTTGTAACGCTAATCTCATTGCCCCAGTCTATGTCTGGATAATTAAAATCCCCCATTATGCAAACATGACCCAGTTTTGATGCCTTCTCCATTTGCAAAAGTATTTTTGCTTCCTCAATCTCACAGATATTTGGTGGTTTATAGCATATTCCCACAAACATTTTCTTTATACTTTTACCTCCACTGCTAATTTCTATTCACAAGGTCTCTACATTTTCATCATTCCCTTCATAGACATCATCCCTTATAATAGGTTTTAGATCTGGTTTAACATATAGACATATTCCACCTCCCCTTCTATTTGTTCGATCCTTCCGAAAAAGAGAATACCCCTTTAAATTAACTGTCCAGTCATGAGTTTCATCCCACCATGTTTCATTAATGCCTATGATATCATACTGCTCCCTTGTAGCTATTAATTCAAGCTCCTCCATTTTATCTGTCAGGCTTCTTGCATTAGCAAGCATGCATTTAAGTTATTTTTCAGCCTGTACTATTATCTTATCTGCTCCTTCTTTTCTGCTCCCACTTGGTTTAGTCTTTAGAAGTTTTCTAGTATTATCTCTATTTACTATGGGTATCTCACTGCTTGTCAAACTTGCACTTGCCCCCATTCTACCTCCATACCACCTTGTATCCTCACCTATTCCATTTAGTTCATTATCTGTTTCATTCCCCTCCCCCCTCCATCCTAGTTTAAAATCTCCTCCAACCTTTTTAGCATTCTTAATTACTTATGTGAATAATAATGAAATATATAGCCTATTAGCCTCCCTCCTCCACCAAACATCGGTTATAGTACGAGTGCTTGAACTGGAGTTTGGTTGGAGAGGGAGGCTTATGTTGTGATCGGCAAAACTATGTGGTGACATTCATCCTTCTGACCCTGAGTGGTCTCAATGCAACTTTTTACTTCAGAATATATAAGTGTGGACCCATATGTTACCCTCCGATTTTGTGATATAAAATGGTGTTATTTTCTTTTTCTTCCTCTTTTTGAATATCTCTAGCATGGATAACAAATCCAAATTATCCCCGCAAGACCAGCTGATATTGGACTATACTCGTACGGCCTGATCTCTACTTATATTATACCTGGGACTGATCGAATACTAAGTATTCTTTTGCATGTACAAATGATAATGAACAAGATGGAGTACCATACGTATTTATTTATTGGCTGAGATGTTTTTGTTTCTTTTGTGAACCTTAGGAAGATGGTAGAATTCCAGCACGGTGGGATGTTGGATGCTGCAAAATCTTAAATTCAAACTCAGATATAATACAATTATTTTTAGAATTGGAGAGCTATAAATCATACATTTGCTCATATTGATCTGTAGAGTCTTTCTCCAGTAGCACATAATAATTTGTGTCTCCCAACAATCTTTAGGCTTCATTAATATAATCTGTTTTATCTTGTATGATAAGACTCCCACTCTTATCTGCTTGTTTTACAACAATATCAAGATTATCTTTACGTTCCTCTAGTGCCATTTTCTCACCTTTAGTCAGGTTGTCTCTCATTTTGGACTGTGATTGGCACGTGCTGTTAAATTTCGCCAACACAAGAGTGTAAAATGAATTAAAATAGCAACTCGTAGGGATAAAATAAAGACTTGGGCCGTAATGGAGAATGAACAATTGGGCTAGTGTAATAGGGGTAACAGAGACACTAATATCCATGTGAAGAATAGTACATGCAACCTCTGCTATGGTATCTAATTCCTGTGAGTCAGATGGATCAGACTCCAATAATAAAGACTTCAAATTGAACAACTATCCCAAATCAGCTCTATCAAAGGTTAAACGATAATTTTATTTCTACCTATGTAAAAAAAATTATAGTTGTATATAAAAAAAAAAATAGTAGAACTGTGTCCTAAATACCATCATCATACGTTGGCCACTGTGCTAAGAGATGCACGTTTCTACATCAAATGATGCCTAAATGTTTGCAGCACCCGGTTTTGGTAACAGTATACTTTTAAGATAAAATGAAGAATTAAGTAGAAATAGCCGTGTTAGTTCAATTGTTAGTCCAAATAAAAAGGTATCGCCTAATACTGAAGTACTCGAGATAAAATGACAAATTAATATTTATGTATCCCCTTTGTTTTGATGTCTTGTTTAGCCAGAAAGGGGCAGGTAGAGTTGGAATAACATGAAAACATGCAGAGTGGCAATTAAAAGACAATAATTGTATCATTCTGGGCTTTTCAGCAACTCTTGCGACCTTTAATAAGCAAAACTGTGCAAAATCCATTAATAAAATGTAAAGGAACAATAGGTCAGAAGCGCTTAATTATGACACTGCAGGTAAAGGCTAAAAGATGGACTTTGGGGCCGCAATCAGAACAGGTTTCCAGGACAACAACATATATTTAAAGGAGCTTCATTATAATTTGCATCGGTTTATTGCATGCAAATTGGGCTCAAGTATTACTGGGATGCTGCTATGCTATGTAATTGTGACCTTCGGGGACTAAAGTTAAAGAGATATACATTCATTTGCATCTAGGTTAAGTAAAACAACATTAAGGAGCAAGCAGTGTATTCGCAACACCTGTATCAATTGAGCAGAGACTGTTTTTATTTGTAATTTTTTTTTTTTAGGAAAAATAAACTGGAACAAGCAAAATGTATTTTAGTGCTGAAAATGAAGACAGCGCATCTATCAGGAAGATTTTGTGATCTCAGTAAGAAATACCGTAAAAGATGTCAATGTACAGGATAACATTATAAATACGATATGTTGCTTATAATTTACAATGTATTTTTATACCATCCCCTTCTCAATTCCAGAGAACATGACTGCAATAAATTGGATACTAGATTTTTTTTTCCTGGCAACCTGCTGCAGACATCTAATATCACAGTTTCCCTCTTATAATTCTCTGATGCAGCGGTGCGCATAGTGGGGGGGTGGTAGAATTTCCAGTGGGAGGGGGCGCGCAGCAGCAGAGGTCCCACGCTCTCCCCCAAGGCACTTACATTAAGTGCCGGGGACACCGCGTGAGGCCTCTGCAGCTCCTCTTCCCGGATCTTCAGCGACGCATCGCCATGGTAACCGGCGTCAAATGACGATGCAGCATCACGTGATGTCACGTTTGCCATGGTAATGTGATGTCACATTACCCCGCGACATCATTTGATGTCGGATCCGAGGAGGAGAGTGGGCACGAGGCAGGAGGTAAGGAGGCGGGGGAGGAGGTGTTAAAAACTTTGCACTCCCCTGCTCTGATGTAATGTATCCTGCCAGTTTAACTGTAAGGCCTCAGTCATTAAACCACAAGAAACCACAAAAGCATTTGGTTTACATGTGGTAATCCAGATCTTCCGGTTCCGTTGATCCGGGGGATTTCCACGGATCAGTCCCAAGAAGAAGAGAAAAGCAAGAAGACATCTTTAAAGTAACAAAGAAGAACTACTCACCAGAGACGGCTCTTTATCAACAGAGGATCCATTGCTTCCGGATTGGATTTATTGTTCCTGCTCGATATTTTTTTGGTTTATTTTTGTGCTATCGGGCGGGGATTACTTTTTCAAGGTTTGTTGGATTCAAATTTTTATGGGCCATTAGACTAGGATTGTTTTTTAAAATAATTTTTATGGATGGGCATCGGCCCTTTATTGGATTTATCTGATGGTTCCTCTGAGGATGAAGCAGGGGTAAGTGATACCTTTATTTATTTATTTATTCATTTAGGTTGTTCATTGATTGCCAATGTGGCAATCTAGGCCCCCCTTGATGGCTTAGGTAGCCATAGTGACAATAAATGGATTAAAATGCTAGAGTTTGATAATGTTCTTATTTTATCATAATGTATATTTTGTTCACTGTGTGGGGTTTTATAATGCTTTTCTATGGGCAATATCTCTATTAGCCACACGTGTGTATGTCGGGGGTGTTTTGTTGGGGGTAGGGGGTGGGATATGGGAGTAGTTGCCCCTGTGAGGGTGGTTAGGTCCTGAGGGAGGGGGGAGTGGATGGAGGGGATGACCCTTTGGTTACCTTAGCGGTTAGTAAAGCATTGCATGGAAATGCTTTACTACCCACTAAGGTGGCCAAGGGGGGTAGGTTTTGTAGTTCTATGTTTATATTAACTGATTTGTAGCCCTTTTTTGGTCAGCGACTGTGGACCGTGGACTACTGTGGGGTTAATATGTATTGTAATGTATTTGAATTTACAATTTAATCATCTATTTCAGGTTGTTTTACTTATCTTGCCTATGTATATAATGGCCAATATATTGCCCATTATATACATGGAAAAGGCAGGGCTAATGCCAGTCTGGAATAGGTGATAAAATATATACAGTATATATTTTTTAATAGATTTGAAGTTGGGCGTCTCCGGAGCTGATCTCCATTAATCTCCGCTCCGGGGACCCCCGCTTCCCAAAATACAAATCTCTGTAGGTGCTAAAACTGGTATCGGGTAAGGGCTGAGCACAGCAGAAAAAGGCAGGGCTGGAGGCAGGCAAAATGAAAATATTTATTGTGCATAATAGCAAAAATCAAGCTGACAGAAAGGTCCTCTGACGCGTTTCTCGCCGCTAAGGGCTTTAAGGCCGGACATTAGTTCCTATTATATTTATTATTGCTTATGGTTTTGAAAAAAGAACATTTATACCAGATCTCCACACCACTTTGTACTTGGAAGCACCGACCAGGGGATTCACTTCCCACCTTCTGTTTGCCCTGTAGGTGCTACCAATATCTCTCTGCAGTTTAAATGTCCCGGTCATGGTTTCTTATTGGCCGCCCTGACCGAGACATTGAAACTGAAGAGAGATACCAGCACCCCCTACAGAGGTAAGTATCTTAGGAATCACAGGGTCCCCGGAGCTGAAATGAATGGCATTGAGCTCTGAAGACCCACCTCCCCAAATCCCCTCCCTCTCCCCCATTCTCTCTCCCCCCTCCTGCATTCTCCCTCCCCCTCTCCTCTCCCTCAATCTCCCTCCCCATCTCTCCCCTCCCCTTTCCTCTTTCTCCCACCCCCCCATCCTCCCTCCGCTCTCCCAATCTCCCTCCCCATTCTCCCTCCCCCTCCCCCTCCCTCATTCGACCTCTACCCCTCTCTCCCTCCCTCATTCCCCCTCCCTCAATCCCCCTCCCCCTCTCTCATTCTCCCTTCCCCCTCATTCTCCCTCCCCCTTCCCCCTCATTCTACCTCCCACTCCCCCATCCTCCCTCCGCTCTCCCAATCTCCCTCCCCTGTCCCCTCCTCCATCCCCTCCCCCATTCTCCCTTCCCTCTCATTCTCCCTCTCTTCCCCCTCATTCTCCCTTCCGATCTCCATCATTCTCCTTCCCCCTCTACCTCTCACCTCCCCCATTCTCCCTTTCCCCTCCCCCATCCTCCATCCCACCCCCCCCTCCCTCCCAATCTCCCTCCCCTGTCCCCTCCCCCATTATCCCTCCCCATTATCTCTCCCCACTCCCTCGTTGTACCTGTCCCCCTCATTCTACCTCTACCCCTCATTATCCCTCCCCAACTCTCATTCTCCTTCCCCCTCATTCTCCTTCCCCCTCTCCCATCCCCATCCTGACTTCACTCTCCCCTCCCCCATCCTCCCTCCCTCTCCATCCTGCCTTCACTCACCCCTCCCCCATTCTCCCTCCCTCTCTCTTCTCCCCAATCTCCCTCCCCCTTTCCCCCTCCCCCATCCTACCTCTGCTCTCCCAATCTCCCTCCCCTGCCTCCTCCCCATTATCCCTCCCGATTCTCCCTCCCCCTCATTCTACCTCTCTCCCTCTCCCCTCTCTTATTCTCCCTCCCCTCCCATCTCCTCTCTTATTCTCCCTCCCCTAACCCGCCTTTTAAACACACAAAAACCCTCAGAGTCAACCACTCACCCCATTCTCTAACCCCATTTTCCACCCCAAACATCTCTCCCTAACCACCAATTCTCCCAAAAAAAAATCCCTCTCACATCCCGCCGAAAAATTCAACAAGATCTACCACTAATACCATCGGTCTACACACCCGTCGCCGAAAAAAACAAAAATTCTAAAACCCTCTCAGATCTCTCCTCAATAATCCCCCCAAGGTAAATCCTCCTTTCATACCTCCCCTAACCCCACCATCATACTCTGCTCTCCGCATCTACCCCTCCCCTATCCCCTCAAAACCCATTATCAACCTCCCTATTCTTAATCCACCTCATCCTCTCCCCTCCCATCCTCATTGTTTTCCTAAACCCCCTTGCCCAAACTCTCCCTCCCTCTGTCTTTTCCTACCCTCTCCTCCCTCCCAGGTCCCCTCAAAATCTATGTCCCTCCCTAACCATCAGAGATCTCCCAGATCCCGCCTTCTCCCCTACCAACGCCTTCCTCCATCCCTCATACACATCCCCATTCGGGAGCAGATAGAGAGAGAGAGAAAGAAAAGATATATAGGAGAGAGACGACATATAGAAAGATGATAGCTAGATAGAGTAGTGTCCTTTTCTCAAAAAAGAAATCATCATGCAAATGGCTTAAGTGCATCTGATAATCAATCGACGATGCGTGCTTCGTGTATAGAAACAGCGTATCATAGCTTATCGGGGTTCACTATGTACACATGGAATTTAAAGAAAGAAGAAGAAGGACAGTAAACAAAAATGTGACACGTGTGCTCATTTGCATGAAATAAATGATGACATTTCATTTCCAGAATACCCTTGCTGCAACATTGGGAAAGCATTGTACTCTAGGTGAATAATAGAATGGTGA
Organism: Ascaphus truei; assembly: GCA_036426205.1. Taxonomy (NCBI): domain Eukaryota; kingdom Metazoa; phylum Chordata; class Amphibia; order Anura; family Ascaphidae; genus Ascaphus; species Ascaphus truei. The sequence goes on along the minus strand of WSYH01012100.1, from coordinate 7,633 downwards.
ACAGGCGGGTAGTCAGGACCTGTCTAGACATTTAATTTGCTCACAAGCGATCTTTTTATTTGATATAATGCAATATGGCTGGAGGTATTCTTAGTCGTCTTTTTCACACCACCGATACTTAGAAGTGTGAGATTGTATTTCCATCCTCATCACCAACCCCCCTCCCTTCAATCCTCCCTCAACGATAAACAATTCGAAAGCCCGCCACAGGGAAATAGCAAGATAGAAACGCACACACACAAACCCACACACACCACAAACACAACCCACACACGCCACACACACACAAAACCAGCACCACAAAAAGGAAAAACACCACCCCCCCAGCTGCTCCAGTCTGGCAGAGAAAAAGAAAGCAAAACATGCACATTCACAGTAACTAAATCCTGTTTTCATAGGAGATCACAACTCACCAATTTTAACTTAACCCTATGAGATTTTTCAACGACCTACCATCAGCTAAGACGTTTCACCCTTCAAAAGTGACCATGGAGAACCAGGCCAATGCATGAAACCCAATACCCCACCTTTATTTAAGCTGTAGGAGGCAATAACTGGACAAACTATCTATTGAGAAATGCAACATTGGTAGTGTGGAACACTAGAAAAGCAACAATACATACCCTAAATCCCAGCCGGTCCATGTGGTGCAATTCGCCCGCCGTCTGAACGGTTGGCAGAGCCTGAACAGGAAAAAAAAAAAAGTGCCGGTCTTTCCCATGGGCCAATAGGTCGAATTGGAGCCAATAGGGGGGCAGTTCCTATGTGCAAGCACGATAGCTGGCGAACACCGCTCAAGTGACCGTGCGAGTGATATGCTCCAAGGTATCATTTTCAACTGATTTCTTATCAGCAACACGCGTCCCTCAAAGGGATCGCATTCTCCGTCACAGTGCTAGCGGCGCACGCGCAATAAACGGTGGTCCTATAGGCACATCACACTGCCTTAAGGCGTCTGATTCGCAGCCTGGTTCGGACGGCCTCGCCATCACAATCCTCGCGGTCTCCCACAACCATGTGTACTCACCTTAGTTTGTTGTTTGATGGCTGAATATGGTTTTCATTTTGCATCCAACGAATCGAAAAAGAGGTGATAACTGATCCTTGATTTTCCATTTGTATCAACTTCTTGCAATTTTACTTTTGATTTAAATTAAAATGAAAATGACATTCAGTGTATTTTAAAAAAATTTCTATTCAATGTCAGTTTAATCAGGTTGATTCCGCCAATCACAACCTACTGTGGAAAAATACTTAAAGAGTGCTGGGAAAGAGTAATTTGCAGAGATACATGATGGTTGTGCAAAGTAAATTTTTCTATTTGGAACACCTTGTGATTATTTCCCTATGCTTTTGTGTCAAGGCATGGCCATCAAACTGAGTAATATGTCTCCTGACCTGGGGTCAATATTTATTAGAACATAATCAGAAACTGCTCACCAAAACGGAAGCTTAAGGGCAAGCAAGACTACATTTCCTCCCCCTCCCCCCTTTTCTTCTTCTCTCCTTCTCTCCTCCCCCCTTTTTACTTCCCATTTGTCATGTAAACTATGACAATGTTTTAATTCTCTAGCAATTCTTCCCTAGGAGAGCTGTCGGTCGAAACTTGGTGCACATGTTTATACATCCAGATCTGGTTGCGTGGCCTCACACTAAAGGTGACCGCAGGCTAACTACATGGCCGCCTAACATATTGTGATGCAGGGTCCTGGTTCAAATGGTTTGGCCGCTTGTAGTATTAAGTTTAGCAATACCAACAAACACACATTTATTGTTACAGCTTTCATAATGCCATAGATAGTCTGCTTTGAATACAGTAAACATCATCTGTTGGGGTGTGGTTGATACTTGTTGCCAGAGGTTGCAGAGCTATCAAAAAATTTCGTATCAGAGCAGTAGAGCGGTTTCGAAAGAGGAGGAAGTAGGGTGATCTTTTCTAAAATGGATTTAGAACTGGTGTAAAGCAAAGGAGAGGTGAGAATGATCAATACTAACTAATACGAGGGATCATTAACATGTAGAGATAAATGAGAAAAAAAAAATAAGAAAAAAAACCAGTTAATTACAAACAAAAAAATTAAAACACGTGGGAGCAAAAGGGAGGAAAAGGGAAGGGAGTGGGAATATATGGGGCAGTAATGAAAACTAACGTAGAGAGAAAAAAAAAAAGACAAAGAAACTGATTAAAAAAAACGCAATCATTCACAAATTTAATGCAAGTCTTAAATATATACATTTATTAAAGATCATTAAACTTCAAGATCCTATACTACATTTTAAATCCAATTTGAATGAGATCAGTGTATGCATCAGAGATATTCATAGATGAAAACAAACCCAATAAACTGAATATGACTTCCAAATGTAATAATCCTAAAAAGGCGAACATGCCCAAATGTAAGGCTGTTGAGTAGGAATCTGAACAGGGATCTAATTCATATCAGATTTAGAAGGCAACACCTTTGGAAATACTCAATGTTTGAAAGGTTCAACACAACAAAGATGGACATCAATGCTAAGCCAAGAGAGAAACCCTTATACGCTAGCACAAATGGTTAATCAATCACTACATACAAAGAAGCAAAGAAACACTAACATATTAAAAAATCAATTAACTCAATAACTACAGTACTAATGATAAGTGAGACAACCGGAGATCTCACGTTCATATTATATCAAAAGTCTTTGTACTGATAGAGGCAAAGGGTCAAGCCCCAGAACTACTCTAAAAAAACTGTTTTGTGAGAAAATTATATTTAAGATGTAATTTACATTAAGTAACATTCAATTCCATAGAAAATAACCAAATTAAAAATAAACTATCTGAACAATATGAGGGGGGGGCGCGTATGACACTGTACAACATAGCGCATAATTAAATAAGAGATTACAATACAACCAAAACGGAGGGAGGGATTAATGTGAGAATGACTGAAGGGAAGTACCGACAGTCCTCTATTGGTCTGTAGTGGAAAACAGGCCTGAGGGGAGCAAATTACACCCTGAAACATTGAAGCTAAAAACCCCAAGTCCTCCATATCAATACTACACTACACTGTTAATCTATACAACTGTATTATCCCCCTTCCCAACTCCCTACCCCGCTAACAATATTGTGTCTTCCCCTTCCCCCACCCTCACGAAAAAAAAAAAGTCAACCGTGAATTGGCTCGTATGTGATACAAATAACCGCTAATTGCCCAGAATATAGCTTCATAAGTGTAACATACGAAGTTGTATCCAAACAAAAAGAAACGGATCATACAAATAATTTTCATTTTTGACAATAAGTACCCAGTGTCTGTATCTATCTTCAAGTTAATGATACAATAATTGCTGGGAAATCCTCCTAAAATCACCTATGTGTCCTAATATATAAGGGAGACTTTCATACTAATCTCAACCCGAGCATCTCTCACTTTTTGGAGTGCTGTGGCAACTATACTCCATACTGTTACATCATATAAGTGTAGTAAGAAAGAAAAGCAGGTAATAAAAAAACATAGCAAAAGGAAAAAGGAGAGGAAGAGAGAGAAATCGAGGATGGGTGAGGGAAGAGTAATTCCCTGACTACAAAAAAACGCTCAAGTCAACCAAAGGTGGATATCGTCTGTGCTACAATTCAAGGGTTGCGAGGGTTAAATCATAGAGTCACACAAAAGAGAAAGGATCCCCTATGTGAGAGCAATAAATCCTAAACAGAAATATGATTCAGTGAAGCCGTATCCAAAGATCGAAGACGCGCCATCCTAAAGAACGCATAATTGATCATGTTATGCCGACACCTTCTATGCATTCTAGGGAGTATACTAAATTGAGTTCCCGACCTACAGCACTCGCACAGACTCACACAAAGCACTAAGACGTCCCGAGCAGACTAGACCTAAATAATAATGGCACCAATACCCTACGGGTTACCAGCGTACTTGCTTCGGGCACACAACCAACCAACGCAGATCATACACGATGCATTTAACAATCGATTTAAGAATAAGTCATTAATACCAAAACGGTGGTCGCGTCCATGGTGATTTGTGATGCTATAATCCACTTGTTATCACGGCATAATAGATCTGGACCTATTCAGACGTTATCGTTTTTAAGTCGCTACTCGATCAGTCTATTATAGCCATCCTTAGACTAACACAGATCACCGACAAACTCACTCTGAGAAACCCCAATACCATTAACCACCATAAGAGTATAATGTGTCCCCAAAGGAGTGGCTAGTAGCGGCATAGGCTAGTTGGTTTTTTCACAATTGCTATTTGTACTTTCCTACATACATATTTTCTTGCCACAAATGTATGTTGGAGTAAGTTCTTTATACATCTAAACTGCTTCTCAAATCTCAAGCTCTAATATCAAAAAAGTATTCGTAATAATAAATTATGGACATGCAGCTCTAAAATTAAACCAGGGAAGTAATGTATAAATATACGATGTAGTGTCGTGTCTATGTAGAGTCAAATGCATTGATTAGACTAGAACAACAATGACCTTTAGGAGATTTAACTAAATAAAATATACAGAATTACTCGTAATAAAAATCGTCCAGAGATTTCCACTTACTCTTGTCATGATTAGCATGACCAAGCTTTTCAAGAATTCATCGCTGTTTGGTGATCTTATCAATAGTGATACCATTACATATTTACCAGTTATGTTTAAGAAAGTATTTATAGTAATGCTATGATATTTCACAATGAACACCAATACACTTCAACCTCTGTCCTAAGTGCGGAGGGAGGAATAGGGGGTCGGAAATTCTGAGGAAAGAAAAAAAAAAGGAAAAAAAAAAATTAGTGCAGTGTAAGACGTCTATTTAAATGTCTGTCGGAAATAAACAAAACGCTGGTGCGGAGGTCCTTTTTTTTTTCCTTGTTTGTGCAACCGGGTCATTGTTCCATAAAGCTTGTCCTGTGCTAATTATCCCCTGTTCCCCTGCCTTTTTTTTGATTTTTGGGTATACAGGGAGTGCCTTTTCTTTTTCGGTTCCCTCACGGTCTATTGCCGTCTCTCGTTGACGGAGAACACCCTGCATAGGGGGGAGGGAGAAGACTTCCGGATCATGACGTTCGCTTGCATAAGCCACTGCCAGCATCGGGAATCGTAGGTGGATTGCAATATACACATATACGGTAATAGATTTCCCTGCCCCTTCAATCTTCAACCGCTGGTCCCACTATATTGCTCGCATGAATAAGTCTTCGTCCCCACTTCAGCTCCTCTACCCAGCTTTCAGCCGCAGTGCTGGCTGACTCTGATCCGATGTGAATCCTCCCACTCCCCCTCCGATCCATTACAGCTCATGGGCTACGAATATATACAACACTTTCCCAAAGAAGCGCATGACAGAACATATTATTAATGTCAGGATTATATGCACAAAAAAGAACCATAACAAACCATTGTTATTTTCATGATAAGTGACAAAGCATCTTATCAAAACTAATTAGGGTCTTTTTTTGGTTCGATGCCAATACATATAACGTTCGGGCCAAATACGGAAATTTGGTGCCACGTTAGGGTGTGCATTGCTAGACTTCAAAAGGTCATAGGCATTCTGGGATCAGATAGAACCGGGGCCAAACAGAACCTTCGCAATAATTATTCGTTGCCAATAATCAAACTAATAGATCCCAAACCAAGTATCCAAGAAATAATGAATGCGATCAAACACCAAATTTGCCAAATATTTTTTAGAATAAGTCCTAGTGATAAATGACGCAAACCACCACAAAATAAACAGATGATGTTGTTTGAATGAGTGGTATCAAATGATACATGTATGCTCCAAACATGATAATTAAAGATTTATTGTGCATTATACTTAACGAGGGAAGCAAAGCAGAGATCCGTTAAGGTGTTTTAAACCTATAATCCATTACATAGATATGGGCATATTTAAAGAGGACAATAACATGAAAGTTGCTAGCCAAAAAGAAACACCAAGAGCACTCTGTACCCCAGGAGTGGTCCGCAACTTTTCAGTTCGAACAGGCTCCCCTTGCCTACGCACCCCCTGACCTTAACTGCTCTCAACCAGGCTCCACGCGTAATATACATCAAACTGACGCATTTCCACATTTTACACGACCGGTCGGTTGTCAATGGCGCGTGTCAGGGAAGAGCCGCTGAGAGTCAGGTAAGTTAAGTTTGCAAGAGAGCCTCGTAAGCACTCCCACCCACGGCATTAATTTACAATGACCTGAAGGGGACAACTATAACACGGGGGGCTCTAAGCAACCAATCGACCCCACCTAGAAATTCCCACCAATGGATTGAAACCTTCGGGGAGGAAAGCGTGAAGTTGGGCACAAAGAAAAGGAAAAAAAAATAAAAAACCGCTGTCATAACCCAAACACATTCCAGCCACAGTCAGTGCGTTCCTCATGACAAAAATAGTTCTGTGGTGACCTTAAATTCCAAAATCCACCAGTGTGTTAATATAAGTAAACCTATTTTATAATAGGCATCCCAAAAAAATCGGATTCCGTAAGATAGTAAAAAACAAATCATTTTAATTTATATAGTATTATTCACATTTTACCATATTACCCAGTGGGAATGTCTTTAGGATCTACTAGCATTAACAATTCAACAGGGCCTGCCCGCACATATGCATGTCAAGACACCATGTCCCATCTACTGTTCGTTTATTTTAAATGGGTTCCAATCTGGTGCAGTAACCGACCTTTGAGGAAATGCACTTAAGACTAACTCCTGTTTCTGTCATCAGTGCGAGAACAGCACTATCAGATGGGTCATGACAGAGTGGTGCTGAGGGTGGCATCCTTAATAGGAGACGGACTGATATTTTTAGACACAAAAGTTAGAATTACCAAAAGGAAGAAAACCATTAACAATAATAAATGTATAAAGGTCAAAGGCTAGTTAAAAGAATCATATATAAAACTTTAAAAGGACTAGATTGCGCCACCAGAAGCTGAGAGCCAGAAGGGTGGAGGGGGGTGCTCCGCCGAGCGCGAATCAAAACAACTAAAATTAAGTTGTGTTAATGGGAGATCCATACACTGGCGCGTGCACTACCTGAGGGGATAAGGCCTAGATCGCGAAATGAAACTTTGTAACCGAAAAACACAATCATAATTTTTGTATTTTGTCGACTGATCTTGGAAAAAAGCCCATGAGCCACTTGCTCGGTTCAGCCGAGTGAGGAGTAACGAACTGCCCTCACGTGATATCAACAAAGAGTCACACTACCCATCACATAGCTGGCCAGATGGACTCAAGCACCAGATCCTGCAATGAGCAGCGAACGGCCGTCATAGGTCGCTCGTCGTGCCAAGCACAAATCTCACAAGAGATTATGGAGAGAGAGGGCGCTAGGTTAAAGTCATATAGTTTTTGTATAATGTAAAATAAACCAAGTATTTGTGTCAATACGTTCACTTAAGATGCCACTTAAAATCGTACCTCATATGATCAGAGTTCAAGAAATGATCTCATCTTAAGGCCACATTCAAATTTGAAAAGTAGTAGCCATAAATTGACGAGACGAGGAGCAGAAAAAAAATCTTAAGACAGAGCTAGCCCCATTTTTAGTTCCATTGTTACTTGCAAGATTGACAGTATAGCTCTTTTAAGTAGATTGAACCCTTTTGTGGAG
>WSYH01012099.1:0-19519 GCA_036426205.1 Ascaphus truei | reverse complement strand
CTGGAGCAGATGGAAGCACGGTATATGCTAAGAGTATGGGGAAAGGCAGGGCTACAGACCTTTTAGCGTGTGTAAATGGCTACAGTGGAATTTTTATTTGCGTAGAAGGTATCAACACCCAATAGCTTTTTCCAGGAAAAATACGCAATAGAACTTTAAAATACATGTTTTTTCCGTTCCGAAGCAGCCGGCAATTGGGGTGGGCGATTTATTTATTTCCAAAGGATTCTTTCTCTTAGATTTTTGTTCCTTCATCAACAAAAACGGTTTCTGCGTTGGTAATTTTGCCCTTAATGTAGTGTCAGAGTTTACTGCGGTGCATTGCCAATGAGGCTGTACACCCCCGCGAAGCATAGATTCACTATACTCATGCAATCAGCAAACATAACGTAACGTTCTCTGAAACAGGGGGGCCTCAAATCCAGTTATCAAGACCCACCCCACCCCCCCCCCCCCCAACAAGTTCAGGTTTTTTGGATATCCCGCTTCAGCATAGGCGCTCAATACGTGGATCAGTCGAAGAATGAGTCCACTGAGCCACCGTGCTGAAGATGGTACATCTTAACCTGACCGTTGAAGGCTGGAATTGAGCCCCCCTGATAAAAAACCAAGATCGGATGTTATTTCTCTGGCATTAACATGTTATATACAGAAGCTAATGTAGCCATGTAACCCAGGGCTACATGAATCCTCTGACTAGAGTAGGTCCTGGTACCCGCCACAGGCAGTGTTAGGGTTAAACTGCCTTGCTGTAGTAAAGCAGTTCCCTTGTGTGGACAGGGGGGTGGTTTATGGTCTGGGTACTGCCATACAGGGCTGAGGACGTAGCCCCTCCCATGGTAACAAAGTTCCAAATGTAGGTTGGTTTGGAAGTGTGGGAGCCAGGGCTTGTGGTTTCCCTGCAATCCCCTTCCTCAGGGGAGTGGGAACAGTTACCCATACTCCACAAGGGAGCGTTGGAGTCAGAGGATAGACCTTTTTGGGGCCTCCAAGACCTGGGGGTTGAGTCCAGGGGACCAACAGAAAGAGAAGAGTGTACATGTGTCTGCTGTATGGAAGATATGAAGAATAAAGGAAACAGTTCCTGGTTAATTACTCCGCCGAGTGAGGGCTGCAGCTTTTCAGTGGAGGTGAGAAGTTTTTCCCATGGGACTGCACTAGCAACTGCAACACCAGGAAAAGAACAACCCCCAGCACTGAAAGCCTGTCCTGCTTATCCCACTCTACCACGCGGATGCTCAGAGCCTCTGGGAGCCTAACCGGTTTAGCTCCCACAGCAGGGTAAACAGCAGTGAATCCCTTAGGGTGGGTGGAACGTGTGTTACACTAATTATAAAATAGAAGAAGTGGGAGGGACCACTCCAAAGTGATGCTTCAATAAAAGAATCCATATACATTTATAAAAGACTCAACATATAAACAAATCACAGCAGACAGTATATTCAAGTATTGAGGAGATTCCCACGGTGTCAGGCAAACGTTGCTCATTCATTTGAAAGATTGGGAATATTCAATTGGAAAACCCCTCTAGCCTGCGAGTTAACTCGCCCAATCACTAAGGCAGCGCGTGGCAAAGTGGGGGCGCGGAGATTCGCTGCGGGGGGCGCGGGGTAAAATGAGGCCGTGGGGTCATGTGGCGTACGTTGCCGTTGACATCATAATGCCAGGAAGTCGAATCAAGTAAGGGGGCGTGCAAGGAGAGGGGGAAAGCCCGCAAGGGGGGCACCGGAGGTGGAGGAAAAAGATTGCCGCCCCACTGCCCTCGCACTAAGGCCGGCCCGCTTCCGCCTGCAGTGAGACGTCGGCGGAAGTGACGCAATGCGGATGTAAGAGGCGGCGATTCGGTCAGCCAGGACCGTAACGCGCAACATGTTTTCCTCTCCATGAAATTCCTGCTGATGCAAAAAGTGGTGGAAAACATTCATACTCTATTGTGCAATGCAATTTCCACTACAATTATCACAATATTGCGAGATCATCGCTTCTTACTCCTGGGTGGAAAACCTACTGAGGGGAAAACCGTTGAAGCTTACTCCCGAGGGTCTGTCAAGGGTCCCCGTTGTCAAAATCCATTCAAGGGTCCTTTCAGAGAGAGAAGGAGCTCTGATACGTTATGACCACAGAGTTAAATCTGTGAGTGAGACCAAGGACTTTATCTAGATAGGCGTCAATTATATACTTGGATTACACTGTTATTGTATTCGACAGTATTCTTTATATAATTCCACCACGAGACTCACCAGCGGGGCTCCCCGTACCTGGGAAGAAGACATACATATTTGGACTAGCGAACGGTCAATTCACGGGTTGTAGGGATGCAGTTTTCTTCTTTTTTACTTCCCAATATATCACGATTATTCACTGATGAAGGTGGATAATAAGACTCTATAATCTGGTGGTTTATTGACTGTGTTTTTTGGGGTGATACACGTTCGATTTGGTTCACCTTGCACAGTTTCATTGTACTATAGAGAGAAGCGCTCTGTCCCATTCTTCTTTCCTTATAACATTGTTAACTCTGCAAATAATGCAAAGTGGCACATGTGTTAGGGAAACAAGAGTGATATTTGGTGTTGGAAGACACTTACTCATCGTGTTGTGTGGATCCTCTTGAACTGTCCGAGTTGCTCCAGCAGAGGGCGCTTTATAATTAGGCCGACTAGGCACAGTGCCTGGGGCCTTACGAACCTTAGGGCCAACAATATTTCCTTGAAACAATACCTAAAAAAAAAAAAAAAAAAACACAAAATAAGAGAAAACAGCAAATTTAATTTTAAAATGCCTGTGAAGTATCGAATACCTTTTTTAAATATCGAAACCAAAAGTATCAATGCACCAACTATCGCAGTATCGAAAAGAAAGAAAAGAAACAAGGCAAACGATGAAATGAGCATAAAAAATGAGTAAAAATATCGGACACACTCTAGAAATAAACGTTGCCGAGGGCCTACGAAGGTTCGTAAAACTGCCCTGTGCTACTGACAGAATCGGGGTTAAGGTTGGAGTTGTGAGGCGGGGCATATGTTATGCGGGAGAAAATGAACCGGACGCAAGATACCTAAAGGCACAAAAAAACTATGTATTGGCATATAAAAAAGCAAAGGGGTCAAAAAAGACCTTCTTACGCGTTTCACCCGCTGACCCTGCGCTTTGTCAGAGTCGTCTCATTTTTCCCGCATAGCAGATGTCCCGCCTCACAACCTCCCTTCACAGTACACTAAATATGCAAAAAACAACTATCACGTTGTGTGGCATATTGCTGCGTTATCTTCCAAAACGCGATGTAAGTACGGTTGGCTTACTGCGTGTGGAGTAACGTGGAGAGGAGAGGGAATAAAGGCAGGAAATAATGCTGTTTATTCCTAGTAACCATATAGGTGTGTTCAGCCATCAGGCCTGGAAAGCCCTATTCCGGGTCTGGGTGGGAGCAATGCAAGGTTTTTTAACCATGACAAATATAATGTCAGATGTAACCTCTTCATTGCTGGTTGGTTAATAACGAAATGAGGGGGGGAGTTAAACATTGATGAGTTGATATGTTAAGCTCCACCCAGTGGTGACACAGCAGTACGTGTCAAAATAGGTTATAAAAGCAGGACTGCACAACATACAGGCCCGCGCGCTGACTCGGCTCACACATACGGCCCGCGCGATGACTCGGAGCTGCAACAAACATACGGCCCCGCGCGATGACTCTGGCCTGCCACAAACTACGGCCCGCGCGATGATCTGGCCCGCACAAAATACGGCCCGCGCGAGGCTCCGGCCGGCCAAACATACAGCCCCGCGACCGATGGACTCAGGCCGCACAACATACGGCCCGCGCGCTGATCCGGCCTGCAAAACATAAGCCCGCGAGATGAATCCGGCCTGCACCAACACATACGCCCGCGAGATGATCCGGCATGCCACAACATACAGCCGCGCGTGATACGGCCTGCACAACATACGGCCCGCGTGAGACTCTGGCCCTGCCACAACATACGGCCCGCGCGCTTGGACTCCGGCCCTGCACAAAATTACGGCGCCCGCGCGATGACTCTGCCTGCACAACATAAAGCCCGCGCGCGGACTCTGGGCCTGCACAACTACGGGCGACGCGCGATGACTCCGGCCTGCACAAACATACGGCGCGCGATGACTGGCCTGCACAACATACGGCCCGCGCGATGGACTCGGCCGCAAAACATACGGCCGCGCGAGACTCCGGCACTGCACAACATACGGCCGCCGATGACTCCGGCCTGGCACAACATACGGTCCGCGCGCTGACTGGCCTGCATGACAACATAAGGCCCCGCGCGAGATGACTCCGGCCCTGCCCAAAACATACGGCCCACGCGCGGACCTCTCAGGCCTGCACAAACATACGGGCACCGCGCGATGACTCTGGCCTGCACAAACAACGGCCCGCGCGCTGACTCCGGCCTGCACAACATACGGCCCGCGCGCTGACTCCAGCCGGGCGCTAGTTAATTAAATAAATAAAAATAATTTTAAAAAAAAGTTTAAAAAAATGGCGGCGATTCATCCCCCCTCCCTCCCCCCTCCCCGCCCCCGGGTTTTTTTGCGGTGCGCGGGGGGGGCCGGCAGCAGCAGCATGAGGAGGAGGGATGCGGCATCGTGAGATTTTTTTTTCAATAGCAGGAGTAAAAAGGGATGGTGAACGGGGTGCTACTGGGGGGCCGGGGAAAAACAAGCGGCGGGGGGGCGAGAGCAGTGGAGAGAGAGGGGGGGAGAACGAAGGGAGGAGAGAGGGGGGGCAACAGAAGGGGAGAGGAGAGGGGCGGGGGAAGAAGGGAGAGAGAGGGGGGGGGAAGAACGCGGAGAGAGACAAGAAGGGAAGAGAGAAGGGGGGGGGAAACGACAGGGAGGAGGAGGGAGAGGGGGGGAGAGGGGGGGAAGAAGGGAGAGAGAGGCGGGGGCCAGACAGAAGGGAGAGAGAGGGGGTGGAAGAAAGGAGAGAGAGGGGGGACAGAGGAGAGAGAGAGGGGGGAAGAGGGGAGAGAGAGGGGGGCAGAAGGGGGAGAGAGAGGGGGATAGAAGGGAGAGAGAGGGGGGGCAGAAGGGAGAGAGAGGGGGGGCAGAAGGGAGAGAGAGGGGGGAAAGTGAGAGAGGGGGGCAGAGGGGAGAGAGGGGGGGCAGAGGGGAGAAGAGAGGGGGCAGAGGGGAGAGAGGGGGCAGAAGGGAGAGAGAGAGAGGGGGGGCAGAGACAGAGGCAGAAGGGAGGGTGGGTGGAGGGAGGGGTGGGGAGACTGGAGAGGGAGGGGGAGAGGGTATGAGGAGGGGAGGGAGAGAGAGGGTGGCGGGAGCGAGGGAGAGGGTGGGAGAAGGGAGGCGGGAGAGAGGAGGGGGGGTATGGAGGGGGGAGGGGTGAGGTAGAGGAGGAGGGGTGAGGATGAGGAGGGGGGGAGATGTAATGTTTTTTTCTGTATCACAATAAGAAAACAGGTTAAGTAAAAAGTGCGCGCTAAAAGATATTTTTTGTGGTAGGTGCGCTATGGGTTCGGGGGGGGCCTGCTCCTTTAATTTGTCCCAGGCCCCATGGTTTCTGTTGGCGGCCCTGTGGGTGATGTGAGGTGCAGGGAGGGAGAGGGTAATGGGTGATATGAGGTGCAGGGGGGAGAGGGTGATGGGTGATGTGAGGTTGCAGGGGGGAGGGTGTGATGAGTGATGGGAGGTGCAGGGGGGGTGATGGTAGGTGCAGGGGGGGTGTGGGTGTGATGGAGGTGCAGGGGGGTGATTGGAGGTGCAGGGGGGGTGATTGGGGTGCATGGGAGGTGAAATTTGAGGCACAAGGGGGGTGGGTTCATTTGAGGCGCAAGGGGGGTGATTGTGAGCGCAAGGGGGGTGATGGAGGTGAGGTGGGGGTCATTGGAGGTGCATGCGGGTGAAGCGAGGCTTCTGGGGCGAGTTCCAGCATGGCAGCACAGAAGAGAAGCTTCCGAGAGTTAGTAGCTATAGTTAGGGGAAGATGTTCCCCAAAATAAGCCATAGATAGGCCACCCTGTTACTGTGTTCAGCGTAGTCAGGTCCCTTGTATAGGACTCCAATTAGATCGCACATTAAGCAGAGAAGAGCAGGTCCCAGTAACGGGAATGCAGACATGACTCAGAGGCCCCCAGGATGTCTGTGGATCAGCGTGATCTGCGGATCCCCACCCACAGTATTCAGTACTCTATGCGAAGGGAAGTGCATTCCAAGAGGAAACAGGATTGGGAAGTATCAGTAATGTTACACAGAACAGGCCAGGATATCTCAGCATAGACCCACGTAATAGGGACATAGTGTTGGACCGGGTCCTCATTTAAAAAAAAAAAACAGGTTAACGGGGTACCCGCTGCAAAATCAAGGTTTTTGCTACCCGGTCGGTTTACCCGGTTGTGCACTACCTGCAGCGGTGGCCGGTGACATCTAGGAACAGCAGCAGCAGTCCTGTGGCTGAGTGGGCAGCATCAGAGGTGTTTTAGCCGGCGGGGGGAGTGCAGGGAATCACTTCCATAGCACCGGAGCAGGTAGCAGTGTGTTGTGTGTGTGAGCCCACGGGGGACCCGTGAACGGAGCCAGGAGATGGAGCGTTCCTATGGCAGAGGGGCGGCTGTCGTACAATAGGAACGCTACATACTCCTGCTCTGGTCACGCGGGCTCCCCGAGTCAGCGTGCTGCAAGTCACTGAGATCATTCTCCTGCTGGCGCCAGAAGTCACGTTCAATTCGGTGACAGAAGGGAAGAAGAAGGATTGGTAGAGCACGCGGCTATCAGTGGTGGTGTGTGCTGCCGCATGTTGCGCGTTCTGTGTAAGTGAGAAGGGGAGTGTGTGTGCGGCGCGCGACTGTGGTAAGTGAGAGGGGGAGTTGTATGTGTGTGGTGGTTTTGCAGGGTACATGAAACCATCTAGGGGTTTGCTGAAATGCTTATTTATTTGCCAAGCAAAAAATACATCAATAAAAATAACAGAGCTTTCTTCAGCTTATATAACGGAACGCATATAAGGTCAGGAGATAAGCAAAAAGTCACAGAAAAACAGACCTTAAATCAAGCTGTTTCTCACTAACAGTTTCAGTGTATCTACATGGTTTCAGCATCCCTGTATGTGTGAGCAGTCTGGGGTTTTAACTTCCCATTTTTCCGCTGCCCTTTAATCTCTCCCTTCACCTTATTTTTTTCCCCCCCACCCAGCACGGGGCTAGAGCTGGGACTGATCAAATTATCAAGGACAGTCCTTACCAGTCTGAATGTTAACACTGGTCACTGCTGGCACTGCAGACCTAAACATAGGTCTGCCAGGCATAGGGCTGGTTGTCTTTTATCACCCTGTTACAGTCCTCCCCTGTTAGGTGTGGCGGGGCAGCACGGCCGAAGACCGGACCACCACCCCTTTCTAGGAACAAATCAGATTTTTGCATTTCCATCCAGGCCTGTGATGAACTAAAACGAGAAGGGTTTGGAGGGCCATATACCACCTTGGTCAACTAGCCTTGGAATTCTTCATTGTCTTAACCATTTTAATGGTGCATGGTCTGTCACCAAAGTACAAAGGACCCCGCCGGTAATGCCATCAAAGCCTCAATTGCCCACTTACTGCGAGGACACTCCTTCTCAATCATGGAGTAGTTTTTTTCACTTGGGAAACAATTCTACTAGAAAAAGAACACGGGTGTTCTACTCCCTCAAAACTTGCTGTGACGCCACTGCCTCTAGCCCTATCTTGATGCATCGGTTGCAGTAAGGTCCTTCTGATAGACACTTTTTACCTCCTCGAAGGCTATCTGGTACTCCCTCGACCATTACCACTCCTGTGTAGGGGCACACTTTTGTGAGGTCGGTAGTGGTGTGCTGCAAACTTCAGAGTAGTGGGGGATGAAACCGCCGGATTAGTGACCTGGTAAACCCAACAGGGACATGTGTTTTGTTCGGGGAGTTGGAAACTTCTTCAGGGCAGCTACCTTGTCGGCTAGTGGCCTTTTTTCAGATACAACCTCCACGAGAGACCCATAAGTATTTGGTTTCCGCCTTACCTAAGGCACAGTTCTTAGGGTTGGCCTGTGAGCCTGCTTATTTAGAGACTGAGGAATTGCTTTCAGCTATTTAGATGGGCCCGCAAAGTGTTTACTATTTAAAGACATAGTCACCTAGGTAGGCTGTGACATAGCCCTATGAGGTTCAGCATCTTATCATGAGTTGCTCTGGCAACGTGGCTGGGGCCATCCATGCGTCCAAATGGCATTGTCACAAATAGGTATAACCCATGGGAGTGGCAAAGGCGTTTGCACTTGCGGCTTTTCCTCTACGGGTATTTGCCCAGTATCCTTTCATTCATGTTGTAGCAATTCTTTATGTGTTCACTATCCGTGTACACCATTTCGTTATAGTTAGATCACCTTTCATCCACACAGGTGTGCCACATCTGTGTTATGCTTGTTTCCCTTTATGTTCACCCTTGGGTATGCGCTCCCTGACTTCTTGACATATTCTTAGAAGGGGACGCTGGTCCTCCCAGGCCTCCTTCTTTAGGAGGTACTATACCCGGGGTTGGCAGCCATTACAGTAATTCAAAGGGAGAGAATCATGGAGGGGCCTGGGCGAACTTCCCGCACGGCAACAAAAGCAGAAAAAGGGAGAAGTCCATCCCAGACTCTCTTTTCTGAATCTACAAAGTTCTTAACCTACCTTTTTAGAGTTCGTGTTAAATCTTTCACCAATCCGTCTTCTGTCTGTGGATGGTAGATCGATGTCACGAACAGGACTTGACCTCTAGTAATTTTAAGACATCCTGCATCGTTTAGCCATAAAATTGTCCCTTGGTCTGTCAACAAAACCTGGGAAAGTCGACCCGTTGAGAACAGCTCCAACAACTGTTGGCTACTTGCTTAGCAGTTGCTGTACTCTCAGGGGGACGCATCAGGATATCTTTTGCATAGTCGATAGTTACCAGAAATAACTGTGTCCTTCGCGAAGTCTAGGGCGTCCTACCAAGTTCACCAATCCTCTCAAAGAAAGTGATCCAAGGTAGATAGAGGAAAAAACAGGGCTGGTTTTGGTTCCCTTCGGGAACTTGTTCTGATTCAGGGACATTTGCCGCAAAATTTAGCAAGATCACTATGCAAGTTCCTGGCCAATAGAACCGGAAATGAAATACGGTCAAGGGTGGTTGTATCTCTGCCATGGTGACCACCCCAAGGAACGTATGGGCGTAGGGTTGAAGACAGTTTTAAAACAGCCTTGGGAACCAAGATTTGTCATGGGACCATCACCTGTTGTGTTGCTGTTACCCTATACGATATACATTGAAATCAAAATGAGGGAACACATTACCCCTGTGCTATTAAATATCTGGTCACAATCTTTACCACTTTATTCATATGTCTTGCCATGACTGGTATTCCCTCTACCTCTGGCAAATCAGGGAGGAGCATAGGCTTGGTAAATCACCAAGGGCCTATCTCTCCTTCCTTCTGGCCAATCCCCCAGTCATGACCTGTGATTTATGCCTATTAGTATGGCCAACTGTGCAGTCCCAAGATTTCTGCAACCAGTCCTGTTTGTCACAACCATCTTTGTGCCTAGAGTCTTGGAAACCGGTTTGTCTACTGGGGGAATAGAGTGCCGAAAAGGGGACAGTTTTACCAGGTTTCTACTATACCAGAAAATTAGGCTGCTCTGAGAGGGAGCCAAATAGGTTTGAAAAGAAAGGCCAGTCCGAACCGAGCAAAAGGGGGAGGGATCGCCAAGGTGGTGACCCGACTTCGAGGCCCTGGCCTCCCGACTTTTACCGTATCAGGATTTTGGCCGTCGGATACCATTTTACATCACCGTGATACACTCTAGCTCCATGGGGAGTCCTAGGAAAGAATGTACGAGTGATAAAAGTTCCTGGAAGGAACACAAGTTTCCCAGAGCCTGAATTACAAGGGCCTGGACGGTTTACCTCCAATCTGGGACTGAAAGTAGCCATCATCTGACAACTTTCTCTGGGAAAGGCCCAAAGCGACAGTCTGCTGCAAGTGAACAATCCATCTGCGGCATTCCATTATGATAGTGGCCTTTTTCCCGACAGGTTATGTAAACATGGAGAGAGAGTTCTCACCAGCAGGTTGACGTGGATACCGATCAGCTTGGACCGGATTACTGGAGACCAGTAGTCGGATGGGTCCTGCATGCGACGTCTTCTGAAGTCTCTCGTGTGGCGATGAGCCGACATCGGCAAGTAGACGAGGTTCCGGTGGAGACCGGCGTTGGACCTCTACGTTGCTGGAATGACTACTCCATTCATGGGGACTTGGCAGTTGCGTGCGGATGTGTCGTAGTTACCCTTGGTCCGGTCTCCCTCTTTGGGGTCCGCAGCGCCGGTGTGAGATGGATCCGTCAGGCCCAGGACACCTCCTGATCCTCTGCCGCGAGGAAGTTTTTAATGAGCTGACAGCCAAAGTTAGGGTTTTGCGCATTGAGTTGTACCCAAGAGCGCGTGGGGAGGGGTTATCACTTGTAGGAATTGTTCCAAAACAAATTGTTCGAGAACTGCCTCCTAGTGCACTGCTCGGGTTGTATCAGCGAGTACGCAAGTCTAGTAAGGCGCTGAGCTAGGAACCGGGCCTCATCTTAGAGGTGCACTTCAGATGCCGGAACTGGTGCGTTAGCTTTCTGGGGTCAGGCATAAGCGATCAAGTATAGCGGCTGTTATTGTGTATAGTCTATAGCCTGATCCGCTGGTAGGCCCTGAAGGGCTTCTCCTATGAGGAGCGGGGCCAAAGCGGTTGCCCAGCGATCAACAGACCAGCCCTGGACCTCGGCAACCCTTTCAAACGTCAATAGAAAAGCCCTGGGTCTTCGGCCGGACCTTTTCCTCGGGAGAATGGGGTGTTATTCGAAGGTCTGGTCCGGCAGCAAGGGGACAGAAACCAGTAGTTTGGCCATTTTACGGTTTTGCACTGGCCTTGTTTCCTCTGTGTGCTGCTGCTGGCAGTAGTAATTGGTTTGCTTGGCCTGTTCGGCATGAATAGTTGTGTTGTTTGGCCTGTTCGCACAGAAACTCCTTAAAGAATGTTCCTTTAGCAGATCAATGATTCGTCGGATGTTGTCTCCGCTTGTCTATCTTTAAACAAATCCGGATGATCTGGGTGTATCAGTCTAGGTAGGATCTGACTTAATTATTGGCAATCAATTTAGCGTAGATTTTTAGTCTGTATTAATAAGCGAGGTGGGCCTGTAACTTTACAATCTAGTGGGCCTTTGCCAGGTGTTGTTGTGAATTTAGAGATTGACGCTTGGAGAATGTTTCTGGGAAGGGATCTCCTGCCAACACCGCATTGAACATGTGAGCAGATACGGGGCCAAGGATTACTATATTTTTTATAATATAGGCCTGAGAAACGTCTGGTCCCGGGGCCTTTGAGGGTTTTAGATTGTCGATTACGCTGATAAGTTCTCCATGGAAAAACTCGCAACTCAACCCCTTCTTCCTTTCTGTAACCTTGGCAGATTCGAGCTTGCGAGAACGGATTCGCGGGCTCGCTCTGTAGTCGGTCTGTATTGTTTATCTCCGTATAAATTTCTCATAATATGCCTTGAATTCATCAACTCTTACGACAGGGTTACCGGATATGGCACCCGAGGGTCTTCTGATGGCTTGTATACTGTAATTAGGGGGTCTATTTCTCAATTTGTATGCGAGCATAGTATCTGGCTTGTTGTTTGCTTTATCAAAAAATTTCCTCTTTGACCAATTCAGTGAAATATCAGCCTGGGAAGTCAATAGTAAGTTGAGTTCTAATTTGGCGTCTTTGATTGGGTTGAGTAAGCCGGGGTCAATTAGACTGTTTATGGATGTCGAGAGGTCTTTAGTTTGGACTGCAAAGAGCTTAATTTTGGCCTCCGTTCTTTTTTCCGTCTGAGGCGATACTGATTAATACGCCCCTCAACGTTGCCTTGGGCTTCCCGGAGGGAGAGGATAGGAGTTCACTGACCCCTTATTTAGCTAAAATACTGATCTATTCCTCGGCTACTACTGGGCTGTTTCAGGGTTTTTTTTAGAGGGATTCATTTAGCTTCCAATTTGCTCTAGGTCTGTCAGAATTAGATGGCGTGCACCGTTGCTCTATAGGCGCATATCCGAAACATGAAATATCATGGATCCCAGTATGGGAGATCGTTCGGAAACCGTGCTGACTAGAAACAAGGAATAGGTCGATTCTGCTATAAGAGGAGTGAGGGGTGAGGGTGCGAGAAAAAAGTGTAGTCTCTTTCATGGGGATGGTGTCCCTCCATATATCTAGAAGACGGTTCTCTTAGACCCAGCGAAGGTGTGGGATGGTTTTTGGTATAGACGAAGCGGAGAAGCCGATCTGTTATAGTTTCGGGGTGAGGGTGTGTGTTAAAGTCCCCTGCTACTATTAGTGGGCCCTTGGCACTTTACTCAGTTTATTGAACACTAATGTGAAGAATTTAGGCTCTAGGTCTCCCGGCGCATATATGGATGCTAATGTAAGTGTCTGCCATTTATGGTGCCGATTAAGATTAGTATCTGCCGTCTGTGTCTTGATTATTTTATCTGCTTAAATGGACATTATTGTGGAATATAATTGCTACACCCTTCGTTTTCTTAGTGGAGGATTGAGAGGTGTAGAATTGGTGGAAACTTTGTCTAAATACTTTGGGGAGCTAGTCGTGATAAAATGAGTCTCCTGGAGGAGTACAATATCTGCTTGTTTACGCTGGAGTCAGCAAATGCTATAAATTGAGACAATGATGCTAATATCTAGCAAGCTGAAACTGTAAAGTGTAGCAATATCATATAATGTGTCTGTGTGTAATGATGAGTGACACTTAACCTCGCACCAAATGGAATCTTAGCAAAAACCCAGCACAAACACACCCCAGTGATTGTATGCTGATCCACCTGGGGATATACACGGTGCATATACTTACTTATTGACCTGTGGTGTCTGTAGTTAAGCAAGAGCTCCTGGGTGCCGACATGTGACTCAGCTGTCTCCCGTTGCAAGCAGTGTTCACCAGGATATACCAGACCTCAAAGCTGCTGTTTCTAGCTAGTGGGTGGGATCCACATTGTGGCCCCACATCTAGTTAACTGATCGTTGGTGCGGTGACTCGATCAGACACTATGCATCTGTCGCACACCTGACGTCACGCTGACGCTCATCCCAGAACGTGTTTAGTTCCTGGGGCAATGGAACTTCTTAGGGGGGTACCCCTAACCATCATACAGATCACTGGGGTGTGTTTGATGCTGGGTTTTTGCTAAGATCTCATGTGCAGGTTTAAAGTGTGCAGTCATCATTACACAAGACACATTATGATAGATATTGCCTACACTTTACAGTTAGCTACAGTTGCTAGATATTGCAATACATTGTCTCACTTACAGGATTACCTCTATCCAAGCTGCAACCCCACGGGGACCTAGCTTAGTTATTGTGTATACTGTTTTTTGTGTGCATTGATTGGCTATACTAGGTTATCATACCCTGTGCCATTTGACTAACTGAGCAATCCATACCTAGGATTTCCATAGCACACCTCCATAGGTTTTAATATTTTCTATGTTATGATATGTTAATAAAAATTTGTTATTTTGAATGGGTAGAGTAGAGTGCACCATTTTTGGGATCTTCCTCTAATGATACATATGCTTTTTATCCCATTGTAGCACCTCTTTAAAGGTATAATTCCTAGCTCAGCGGACTTCCTCACCCCCCATCCCCTCTCTCCATGTTAAGACAGCCTGTATGTGTGAGCAGTCTGGGGGTTTTTTAAAGCCCCTTAACGAGGCAGCTGGGACTGACAAATTACCAAGACCTTCCCATCTGAATGTTAAACCGGTCAACTGCGCACTGCAGACCTAAACATAGGTCTGCAGGCATATGGGCTGGTGTCTTTATTCACCCTGTTAGTGTGTGTGTGTGTGTGTGTGTGTGTGTGTGTGTGGTGTGTGTGTGTGTGTGGTGTGTGTGGTGGTGTGTGTGTGTGGGTGTGTGGGTGGTGTTGTGTTGTGTGGTTCCCCAGATTTTCAAAATCGAATTTTGGGGTTCCTTAACCAAAAAAAGTTGAAACTAATGCTTTAATATGACCTTAACTTAGGTAACGTGTGTTAATGAGTTTAACAGAGTTTAGTGGATCTAAGCTGAATTGTTTGGGTAAAAAAAAACTATAACAAATAATTACTCTATACCCATGACTTCTTCCTATAATTTGAAACACTGGTCCTTGAGTGAAACTACTTCAGTGAGTAAAGAATTGACTCTAATAACAGCGACACTGAGTTTGAAGCAGGGGAACATGGTTCAATTCCCGTGTCAGTCTTGTGACCTTGGCAAGTCACTTTATCTCCCTGTGCCTCAGGCACCAAAAAACATAGATTGTAAAACTCACGGATAGGAACTGTTGTCTGTAACAAATCCTGTGTTGCTGCGTACCGCACGCTAATACTGTAATTGTGAAGCGCTTGAGTTTTCATTGGGAGAAGAAAAGGCTATGTGAAATAAAGTTGTTATTATTATTGAACACACATATTACCTCCAATAAACTGGAACAGCCACGGGCTTAATATGTCCAACGGGTTCATTAAACATTAAAATGAACAGGAATAAATTTGACAAATCCTCTCACCAAATAGTGTAGCCCAATTACTGGGGGATATATTGGACGATCTATCTTCATTTTGGGAGTGGGACCGAGTATAAACTACTTGACACTGTTAAACATTTAAACGACCTTTCCAACCCACCAATTCAATTTACCCTCACCTAGGACATGAATAAGATTAGCTTCCTTGGTGCAAGTGTTGGAAAACTATTAATGGACTGCAACCACCATCTTCAACCAAACGTAATGATCACATACACTTTTATGCTAAATGTTTCACTGTTGATCCCCAGAGGATTTCCCTATTCCGAAAAGTTTGAGCGTAAACCTGGGTGGTTAGAGAGCCACAAAATAAAGGAACGGTGGAATATGGCCACCAGATTCTTGGGGGAAGAGGCTACAAGTTAATAGCACCATGATTTACGGCTTTGCATTCAGCACACACCTTTCCTATTGAAAGTACACATTGGAAAAACAATGACGACAATACCTTTCCAACACTATCTACTATTCCATGATCACCAAAACGATGAGAGAGTAATGTGGCAAAAATAGGAATAGAGAAGTAATGTATTTGCAGCACTGTCTCATGAGTAATGCTGGGCAATACTGATGTCGTGCCACTATCCCAAACATTCCTGTTGCCCACCTGTGACCATGTCTGTCAGACTGTTGACAAGCACTGGGTCCCTGTATTTCCATTTGGCTGCTGCTGGGGGGGGGGGGGGCACAGGGCACAGGTAAGGGGGTGCAGGGGTGCAGCAAGCTTGTGCCGCTGTGTGTGTTTAATCAGTGAAAATAACACCACAGACGCGGCAGCTCTCGCAGATTCGGTTAGAATTGTGGCTAATATCGGGGAGGCCGGTGAGATTAGCTACAGTAACAGGGTGGATGTGTGTATATGTCCTTATCTCTATGTACACTGATTGCAGCGATGGGTTATTTTTCTGCTGACGCATTATGATGGGATATTCGGTGATATCTGTGATCACTGACATTGAATCCTCTGGACTCTGTCATACTCTGCTTTATGACACAACGTTTAGTTACATAAGTACCTAGTAGATGAGGTTGAAAAAAGACGTACGTCATCAAGTGTCACCTATGGTAAATTTAGACAACAGATACTTTATCCCATATCTATACTTCCTTATTGATCAGAGGACGGCAAACAAAAAACCCCATTGACATATCGTGCAGAGATATCTCATAAGGTTACTTCCTGGATTCAACATACATCCATGTTATTATTTGGTATATCCCTGTATACCTTTAGTTTCTAAAAAGATGTCCAACCTTTTTTGAACAAAATCTATTGTATCTGCCATCACAGCCTTCAGGGCAATGAATCCCACATTTTAACGCCCTTACTGTAAAGAACCCTTTGATTTGTTTGGGTGAAATCTCCTTTCCTCCACATTAAAGGGAGACCCTGTGTTATTTGTACTGCCCTGTGGGATGAATAGTTCTTTGAAAGCTCCCTTTAGTCCCTGATATATTGTATATAGTTATCATATCCCCTCTTATACGCCTCTTTCTATATGTAAACAAATCTAATTTAGCTAGCCTCTCATATAGTTTAGATTGTCCATCCCCTTTATTAATTTGGTGGCTCTCTCTGACTCTCTCTGATTCCAGAATGTCTTTCTAAGTATTTTATTTGTAAGTCGCTGTTATTCTTGTTTCCCAAAGGCAACAACCTTCATTTATCTGTAATGTTATCAGAAGGAACAGTGAAGTGTTATTGGTGTGTATTCTATCTCTCTCTGTGTTTCCATGTGTCATGGCCAAAGTTCATCTTGCAGTTTTTCCTGGTGATCTCCCAGTACTATGTATCAGGCTAGACAAAGGCTTGTTTTGATGCATTGCTTGTTTTATTCGGACAGAGCTGCATCGTGTGTAATAAAAGGCGTCTGATGCAAAATGTACCAGACGTGCACCACTTCATACACAGTATGGAGGATTTGGGGGTGACAAATAAAAGGTAAAAAGAAGGGACGCAGATGTGATACATCTCATTATAATCTGTGCACCATGTAACTCCTCCCCAACTTCTCTTCCTAGTAACTCTCCCAAGGTGCAAGCTGGGACAGAGACGCAGAATGTGATACATCTCATTATAATCTGTGCCATGTAACTCTCCCCAACTCCTCCTACTAACTCTCCCCAAGGTGCATGCTGGGACAGATATGCAGAGAATGTGATACATCTCATTATAATCTGTGCACCATGTAACTCTCCCCAACTCCTCCTACTAACTCTCCCCCAGGTGCAAACTGGGGCAGAGACGCAGACTGTGATACATCTCATTATAATCGTGGCCCCATGTAACTCCTCCTACTAACTCTCCCCAAGGTGCATGCGGGACAGAGATGCAGAATGTGATACATCTCATTATAATCTGTGCGCCATGTTAACTCCCCCCAACTCCTCCTACTAACTCCCCCAAGGTGCAAAATGGGGCTGACACAGATGTTTGATGGAGGGGTCCCCGGGGTGTAGTGCTTATACTGGTTACTCGCCACCAGTCTGCGCTAAACTCCCAGGTCGGGTAGCTTCCATATCTTCCCTAAAGCTTCTGCAATTTCCGTGACACGAAACAAATAAAAACCGGAGCACAACAGGATCCACTGAAAAGCTTGAGGAACTTAAACTCGACTCCCTGAGAAACAAAATGGCCGACCCTTTTATACGTGTTTGTGGAAACTCCTCCCCTTGCCAGGCTAACACAAAATAAAGGACGGGATTAACATCACAAGTATTTGTTAAGGCCAATAATGCCCTTAAATTCAGAAGCTCCAAGAAAGTAAGGAGAGATGCGCATGCGGGGTATTACCAAAAAATAACAAAAAAAGCATCAATGGGATCGAAACCCAACAATAGTTGTGACCTCATCACAGGGGTGAAGAAATTAAAGTGCGGTGGGCGAAACATAGAAGATGAAATGACCATCATTGTACCAAATACCAAGACGATGACAACAGACGGTTGAGGGGTGACATGACCAACATTTATGTCGCAATGTGGAGAGAGAGGGCTGCATGGAAGACCTGGACGATTATCGGGGAACAGTGGGGGTAACTACAGACAGAGCTGGTGCGTTCTCGCTTCCAGCCAACTGGGGTTTTTCGCGAGAAAAGAGTGTAGAGAGAACGCACCAGCTCTGTCTTTTCCTTCTCCCCCGAACTGGATCCAGGTGCGTTTGAACCATTTCCAAGTCCCAGCGGGTCCCTGTGTGTGATATCTTCTCCTCTTCCTTTCTCTCCTTCTTGCTCTTCTCCTTCCGTGCCCTACGGAATGGAGGACTAGAGTTGTAAGGAGTGCTCGGCTGGGCAATACACAGGTTAGGCTGGCAAAGAGGGCATGATATAGGATGTTAGAAAGAAGAATGGAGGAGGAGAGGATGGTGGTCAAAGAAATAAACGGACTGGGAGGGAAGGACGGGTATTTAAGCTGCCCCCGTGATTACAGGCTTTCAGCCTTACACAGATATTTGGTCTGTTCTTATAGGCTCTACTGTACGTGTTGTGTATGTTTCCTCTGTCTTTGTGTGCCACTATCACGGCCAAAGTCTATTTGTGCCGTTTGGGTCACAGTAATCGGTCAGGTCTGGGTGCAGGATGGCTATAAACTAGACACATGGGGGAAGGCTCCCTCCCCCCTCCACATTCCCCTTCCCCCTGATAGTAACTGGATTAACCGGTTGTTATTATTAAACTGCGATAATGTTCGTCAGGGAATTATAGCAGACAGAAAGGCTATTGAATTATAGCTGTGGAGTGATTATGTGATGAATACTACACTCATTAACTAGGCATTTGCATCTCTGTAGCTATCAGGAAACAGGAGAGCCATGGGAGGGGGCTGTACAGGAATAGCAGAGGGCTGAGAGGAATAGCAGAGGGCGCAATGACACCTTTGTATGTAGGGCAGTACAGGAATAGCAGAGGGTGCTGACGGGCAGAGCAGGAGTGACACGCTGTATGTAGGGTCAGTACAGGAATAGCAGAGGGTGCTGACGGCAGAGCAGGTGGACACAGCTGTATGTAGGGGAAGTACAGGAATAGCAGAGGTGGCTGACAGGCAGAGCCGAAGGACACAGCTGTATGTGGGGCAGTACAGAATAGCAGAGGGTGCTGACAGGCAGAGCAGAAGTGACCAGTGTATTGTAGGGTCAGTACAGGAATAGCAGAGGGTGCTGACAGCGCAGAGCAGAAGTGACACAGCTGGTAGTAGGGTCCGTACAGGAATAGCAAGGGGTGCTGACGGGCAGAGCAGGAGTGACACAGCTGGACGGCCGGGCGGGGTACAGGAATAGAGAGTGTGACGGGCAGAGCAGGAAGTGACACAGTGCTGGACGGCCGGTGGGCGGATACAGGAAGCAGAGGGGCTGTGAACGGTGCAGAGCAGAAGTGACACAGCTGTATGTAGGGGTCAGTACAGGAAAGCAGAGAGTGCTGACGAGGCAGAGCAGATGACACCTGTATGTAGGGTCAGATAAGGAATAGCAGAGGGTGCTGACGGGCAGAGCAGGAGTGGACACAGCGTATGTAGGGTCAGTACAGGAATAGCAGAGGGTGCTGACAGGCAGAGAGAAGTGACACAGTGTTATGTGGGTCAGTACAGGAATAGCAGAGTGTGCTGACAGGCAGAGCAGAAGTGACACAGCTGTAGTAGGGTCAGTACAGGAATAGCGAGAGGGTGCGACAGGAAGACAGTAGTGACGCACACTGTATGTAGGTAGTACCGGATAGCAGAGGTGCTGAAAGGCGGCAGAGCAGAAGTGACACAGCTGTATGTAGGGTCAGTACAGGAATACTAGAGGGTGCTGACAGGCAGAGCAGGAGTGACACAGCTGGACGGCCGGGGCGGTACAGGAATAGCAGAGGGTGCTGACGGGCAGAGCAGGAGTGACACA
>WSYH01012098.1:0-19520 GCA_036426205.1 Ascaphus truei | reverse complement strand
GGCAGCGCAAAACGCACATGCCAGTCTGAAAAAAACGCCTCGGTGCACAGTTACCCGCACACTGACAGTAATAATGGGCCTAAACAGAATAGTAATACACAGAGCGTTAAGGTGAACCAAGGGGGACAGATGGAGGTTAGAGACACAGGGAGCGATAGCATCACCATAATATATAAGGACAAAGAGAAGTGCAAAAGGCAGAGGGAGTGATTGCACAGAGTATGATGTGACAAACATATAAAAGGCATAATGCAAAATTCATGAAAGCAGGAGGAGACAGCTACAAAAGCAGCTAAGTGGAAAGTTCCTCATTTAGCCACCAGGTGTCATAGTTCTTAGTTCATAAATAAGCCTTGCTTCCTGTTTAAGCAAGGTCCTGCCCCTGTCCCCCCCGGGGGGGACTGGAACCTGCAGAATAGGCATACACGAAGGTGCCAGTGTGTGTTTTTTCTTGAAATGTCTAGCCACAGGTAGACACTTCAGATCTATATCAACGGCATCACTCAGTAGGGCTTTCTGATGTTTGAACGGTGCATGGCCATACGTCTTTCAGCATCCAACAGTCTTCCCGATGTACAGCAATCCACAAGGACAACTTAATAAAGTACACCCACGAATTTGACTCACAGTTCAGTGGTTGTTTTGATTTTAATCGGTGCGCCACTATGGGGTGATGTTAGCTAGGGCCCAGCTGCATATAGTTGCAGTTGGTACAGCCATGACAGCGGTGCGAACCAGGTTTTTTGGCAACCAAGTGGTGGGTGTGCCATATTTGTCTATTGGGTCAGATCCAGTGACCATGTCGCCAATGTTGGTCCCCGGACGAAAGCAGAATAGGGGTGGATCTCTGGATATGCACCAATCCTCTCGTCATTCTCCAGATGCGCCATTGCCCCGAAGGCAGCGCTTAATGCTGTTTAGTAGCGTACTGAATGTACTGACTATATGAGGCTGTTGCTCACCGGTCTGCCTGACGAAGGTGTCCAATGTTCACCCTATCACACCTGTCCAACCTTTGCAAGGCAAAGTTATGTCCTTGGCCGAATAGCCCCTCTCCCGGAAGCGTGCGGCCATTGGGCCAAGGCCTTTGTGATTCTTCTGGATCATGGTGATTCTTTCACTCGGAGAAGCTGGGAGTATGGGACGACCCTCTTAAGTGGTACAGGATGGGGCTGGCTTCACAAAGAAGGGAGTTCTTGTCCTTACTCTTCCGTATATTCTAGTAGCCAGCGTGCCTCCAATTTTGTTACACTATGGTGTCTAAAAAAGCGATTTCCTGGTAGCTGTGGTTTGAGGGTAAACGGATTGAGGAGGGGATTTTTTTAAATCAGAAACAAATGCCAGCAGCTCATCTTCACTGCCCGTCCACAGAATGAAGATGTCGTCAATATAGCGAATGTATTTGCGATATGCCGTCCATGCGTGGTGTCAGTTATATGTGCAACCGTTCATACAAATCCATAAACAGATTAGCGTACGACGGTGCCATATTTGAGCCCCATGGCAGTACCAGTGTTGCAAGTAGTAGTGTTCTCAATTTAAAGAATTTCTTATGGAGGATGACCTCAATGAGCCACACATGGAGAAAGTCATGGTGGACCCTGTTCGACTCCCTGTTCTTCAATTTTGTGCGTACTGCTTCTAGGCCCCTCTGCATGGAATGTTGGTGTAAAGGCTGGACACATCTAGCTGCAAGAATACATTCTGCTGTGTTAACGGAAAGATGACTGAGCTGCTCAATAAAGTCCGTGGTGTCCTTGATGTATGAACCATTCCAGCCACCAGGGGCTGTAGATAGAAACCACGAATTGCGAGAGGGGGTGGCAAGCGACCCACGGGCCAGCAGATGATGGGTCTGCCGGTGGTGGTGCGACAAAGATTTGTGTACTTTGGGTAGGTGTGTATAATACCTGGCATCACAGGGTGGGCCTGAGTCAGGATTTGCTGGTTTATTTCTGTGATCCAGGCATATTCAAGCCCAATCGATGATGCCATCAATCTCTCGCTCTTGTAGGCCTATCGTCGGATCCCCCGGGATGCGTCTATAATGATGTACAACTGCAAGGGTGCTCAATCTCGCTTGTAGTTTTGATAATTTAAAACCACAATCCCTCCACCCTGTCTGCTGCTCTCACTATGATCCCCTTGTTCTCCCGTAGCATTTTCAGGGAGCTCTCTCCTCTCTCATGTATTAAAAAAAGCTGGTCTTATGATTCTTCAGAATTCTCTCCTGTGGCTTTAGTCACCAAGTTCATAATGCAGCTATGTTGGGGTTCAGTGAGTGCGGGTCAAGGTGCTCCTGGTCTTAATGGATTTGGGGTATGTCTCCAGAAGAGTTAATATATCAATCATTAGAGAAAAATCCTTTAACTTCACATTGTCTGTGCAGTCTGTCATATCAACCTCCCAGTCAAAGGAATCCTGCAATGGGGTGGCACGAAGATAAGCCTTTCTGTAGAATGCTAACCTCTGCCGGTGTCAGTGAGTGGTCCGATAGATTGTAGATCACCGTCTCGTTGCTGGTGCCCCTTGTCGCTTTTCCTTCGCGACGGGATACCGGCGATCTCCGGCCACCTCTCTGGTGGTCTTGCGCGTTGTGCCTTCGGGAGAGTTCTCGCTCGACCGCATCGCCCCGGACCTAAAAAGGCTCCATGGAGGCGTTATCCGGGGCAACTGATGCATCAGTACACTGGTAGTGTAGCCCATCCTGGCGGCATCACCCGCCTAGACCGAGGCTGGTTATCGTGCT
Organism: Ascaphus truei; assembly: GCA_036426205.1. Taxonomy (NCBI): domain Eukaryota; kingdom Metazoa; phylum Chordata; class Amphibia; order Anura; family Ascaphidae; genus Ascaphus; species Ascaphus truei. The sequence continues at coordinate 16,771 of WSYH01012098.1, read as the reverse complement.
GTGGACCGCTTACTACCGCTCTTCGTCTCACCCAGCCCAGGAGCCATCGGTAGACGTTGCGCTCCTTGTAGTCGCAGTCACCTGCCGGAGCTCTCCTTCTTAAACTTGATTAAATCGCCTATAGGCATCAATTGTTGTTCTGCATCTTGTCCAGCCAGTTGGTATCCGTGTCCTTCTCAATTTTGCAATTTCCTTGCTTGATTGGTCAATGACCAGAATCATAAGATCGAAAGAACTTTGTTTAAAATGGCTATCCAGCGTTTGCAGAAATCCATGTCACATCTGCCAATGGTAGGCTGATTTTCACCCTGAACCCCCTTGGCAGCATCCTCTGTGAAGCGGATCTGTGCGACCTCTGCACACTGAAACCCGCCACATCCGATAGGGACGAAAAAATGCCTGTGATGTCAGCAAATTCCTCCATGCACATATAACAAATAGGTCGGGCGATGGCGGTCGAGCGAGAACTCTCCGCAGGGCACAACGCACACAGACCCACCAGGAGAGGTGGCCCGGAGATCGGCGGTATCCCGTGCGCGAAGGAAAAGCGACAAGGGGCACCAGGCAAGCGAGACGGTGATCTACAATCTATCGGACCACTCCTGACACCGGCAGAGGTTCATTCTACAGAAAGCTTATCATTCTGCCAACCCCTGCAGGATCCTTTGAAGGGTAGGTTAGAATGACATGCACAGACAAATTGAAGTTTAAAGGATTTCTTCTCTAAGAATATTGATATTAACTCTTCTGGAGACATTACCCCAAATCCATTTAAGACCAGGAGCACCTTTGACCCGCACTCACTGAACCCCAACATAGCTGCATTTATGAACTTGGTGACTAAAGACACACGGAAAATTCTGAAGAATCATAAGACCAGCTTTTTTTAATACATCGAGAGAGGAGAGACTGCCCTGAAAATGCTACGGGAGAACAAGGGATCATAGTGAGAGCAGCAGACAAAGGGTGGAGGGATTGTGGTTTTAAATTATCAATACTACAAGCTGGAGATTGAGCACAGCTTTGCAGTTGTACATCATTATAGACGCCTCCCGGGGGATCCGACGATAGCCTACAAGAAGGAGATTGATGGCATCATCCGATTGGGCTTGAATAATGCCTGGATCACAGAAGAAACCAGCAATTCCTGACTCAGGACCACCCTGTGATGCCAGTATTATACACACTACCCAAAGTACACAAATCTATAGTCGCACCACGGGCAGACCCATCATCTCGGCCCGTGGGCGCTGTGCCACCCCTCCTCGCAATCGTGGATTTCTATCTACAGCCCCTGGTGGCTGGAATGGGTTCATACATCAAGGACACCACGGAATTTATGAGCAGCTCAGTCATCTTTCCGTTAACACAGCAGAATGTATTCTTGCTACGCTAGATGTGTCCAGCCTGTACACCAACATTCCCCATGCAGAGGGCCTAGAAGCAGTACGCACAAAATTGGAAGAAGAACAGGGAGTCGAACAGGGTCCACCAGTGGACTTCTCTCATGTTGCTCATTGAGGTCATCCTCCATAAGAACTTCTTTAAATTTGAGAAAACATAATACTTGCAACTTACGGGTACTGCCATGGGCTCAAATATGGCACCGTCGTACGCTAATCTGTTATGGATTTGTATGAACGGTTGCACATATTAACTGACACCACGCCATGGACGGCAATCGTCAAATACTTCGTATATTGACGACATATTCATTCTGTGGACGGGCAGTGAAGAGAGCTGTGCATTTGTTTCTGATTTAAACAAAATCCCCTCCTCAATCCGTTTTAACCCTCAACCACAGCTACCAGGAAATCGCTTTTTTAACACCATAGGTACAAAATTGGAGGCACGCTGCTATAGAATTTACCGGAGAGTACAGACAAGAACTCCCTTCTTTGGCAGCCAGCCACCATCCTGTACCACCTAAGAGGGTCTCCCATAACTCCCAGCTTCTCCGGTGAAAAGAATCACCACTGATCCAGAAGAATCACCAAGGGCCTTGGCCCAAATGGCCGCACGCTTCCGGGAGAGGGGCTATTCGGCCAGGACATCAACTTTGCCTTGCAAAAGGTTGGAACAGGTTGATAGGGGTGAACTATTGACACCTTCGTCAGGAGACCGGGGTGAGAGCACAGGCTAATATGTCAGTACATTCAGTACTGCTACTAACAGCATAAGCGCTGCATTGGGGGGGCAAATTGGCGCATCTGGGAATGACGAGAGGATTGTGCATATGCCAGAGAGCCACCCCTATTCTGTTTCGTCGGGACCAAACATGGCGCACATGGTCACTGGATTCTGACCCAATAGACAAATATGGCACACCCACCACTTGGTTAGCCAAAAAACCTGGTTCGCACCGCTGTCATGGCTGTACAACTGCAACTAATGCAGCTGGGCCCTAGCTACAATCACGCATAGTGGCGCACCGATTAAAATCAAACAAACCACGAACTGTGAGTCTGAGTCAAAATTCGTGGTGTACTTTATTAGTGTCCTTGTGGATTGCTGTACATCGGGAAGACTGTTAGGATGCTGAAAGAACGTATGGCCATGCACCGTTCAAACATCAGAAAAGCCCTATGATGTGCCGGTGATATAGATCTGAAGTGTCTACCTGTGGCTAGACATTCAAAGAAAAAACACCAACCCTGGCCACACTTCGTTGTATGCCTATTCTGCAGGGTTCCAGTCCCCCCTGGGGTGTGGGTGACAGGGGCAGGACCTTGCTTAAACAGAAGCAAGGTTATTTATGAACTAGAAACTTGACACCTGGTGGCCTAAATGAGGAACTTTCACTTAGCTGCTTTTTGTAGCTGTCTCCCTGCTTTCATTGAATTTTGCATTATGCCTTTTATAGTTTGTCACTATACCTGTTGCATCACTCCCTGCACTTTTGCACTTCCTTTGTCCTTATATATTATGGTGTGCTATGCGCTCCCTGTGCTCTATACCTCCATCTGTCCCCCTGTGGTTCACCTTAACGTCTGTGTATTACTATTCTATTACTGTCAGTGTGTGCGGGTAACTGTGACACGAGGCGGTTTTTCAGACTGCGCATGTGCGTTTTGCGCTGCCGGCGTCCCTGGTGGCCAGGGAGAGTTAATGAGGCGTCTGCTCACAGCTGTGATGCGCGGCGCATTCGCCCTGCTGGCGCTCCGGCAGTCAATATGTTTTGGCCCACTGCACATGCGCGGCGCGCGACTTTCCCCGCAATGGCAGTAGACCCTGGGACCAGTGTCTAAGGGTGTCTCTCTCCTAATAGTTTAAGTGCCTACTCTCATGTCATGATGAGGTCATTGGATAATCAGGTAATAGGGAGGGGGCACGGAGCACAGCTATGTTGCATATTTTGTCTGATTGCATGTGGTGGATTGTTCCCTTTGTTGCATTGCACTATGGGTGAGGGTATATATGTTTGGTCACTTGCACGTGGGTTGCACGGCCCTGAGAGGTCTCTCTGTGGGACCGAAAACGTTGGCTTACGGTATTTCATGTTGTGAATATAGATTTTTGGATTAACCCGTGCGGTCTGCTGTCTCTTTACTGGTTTTGGATTGGTTCGTATCATATATATATATACACATATATATATATATAAAACAACACATATAATCACAACGCCAATATGATATATGATACAGACTAGGCCACGATTATCCTAACGTGCTTTAAACTAGTCGGGTTACATTCAGGGTATGTGCTGGTGGGTATGTTTCGGCTAGTTTGAGGCACGTTTAAGGCATTTGTAAGGCATTTCTGCATTGACAACGATCCATAGGATTAAACAGCAGGGGTCCCTGGCAGTCCAATTCAGATTGAATGGGACTGCCAGGGACCCCGCTGTTAATCGATAGGCCATTAATCAATGCAGAATGTGGGCTAGTTTAAGGCACATTTAAGGCATTGTATAAAGGGCGATTCCTTGTCTTTTTTGTGATTGCATTGGTTTGTGTTGAGAATAGTCGCAGTCTCTACTGTAAGTACTGAAAAGGTTATATAAACTAATAGATGAGTAGAGATGCAATGGCTAGAGTCCTAATCAAAACAATTGCATGATGAAACCAACACACAAACCAAACATACAGTACTGATGCAGCGGGCCGTTATTTGAGCATTTATGCAGTGTGTAGATCGGAAACCATGCGATGGCGCGCAATTTTTTTAATCGTGCCGACTTAAACACACGGGTTGATTATAGTTTTGTCCGGATCAGAAAATGGAATTTTAGCATTGTCTGCAATACCGCCGAGAAACTCAAGTGGGCAATCGCGAGTTATTGTCATAAAAATCCAATAGCAATTCAATGTCAATTAACATGTTGTGCCTGAAATCGGCTTAGCTGCCTGCCACGCATGTGCAAGTGCGATAAGCCCTTCTAAACTTGCCCCTCCCCCCACACACACACATTTCACTGTCTGATATTCATGTCGCAATACTGTAGTAGAATCAAAAAATCAATAATAGATTCTCCCACTTTATTATTATTTTTTTTTTTCTACATGCCTTTATGACTAACCATTACTGTATATGTTTTGATACTTTACTGTACAAGGTGGTACAGTATACTGTGATTATTATTTGAGGGGTGGGGGCACGGGTCAGCACATTTTCATAACCTGGCCAGAAGATATGATTTCAGGAAAAAAAATGTATGGTATTAACATTTTCGCTAATCGGTAACCCTGTAATCGTTCACACACTTCAGAAAGCTTTCCCCAGCTACTTTCTGTTCTTGTTCTTTCTAAGCAGTGAACTTAAGTGGATTGTTAGCAGTAGAAGTATCAACAACACACCACCCTCCCCCCCCCCCCACTCAGAGCTGGCCAGAAGATAAGATTAAGGAATAAGATTAACATGTTGCCTGAAATCGGCTGAGCTGCGCAAGTGCATAAGCCCTTCTAAACTGATATTGTACTGTAACAAGTCAACTTGAAGTTCACTGCTTATCAACAACACAACACACACACACCCCTCCCCTCCAACAGAGCCATTCACATAATGTTGCGTGATTATCATGAGCTGGGCAGAAGACATGTTTGATAATTCTTCACACAGGAAAATAGTCTTTTCTTTAGAATTTATGGGTAATGAATAATACCAAAATACAGTAGCTCTTTTTCCTACAGTAAATCCTGTTCAAGCTTGTGTTTTTCTATGTTATGGCTACATTTGATTCTGTATGCTTTACTGTACAGTACTGAAAATAAAAAAGAAACAATTACTGGTACTGTACAGCATGTAAGACATTGCGTTTTAACAATATTGGACTATGGAGGGGGGTGGGGGGGGTTCAGCGTGACATTTCTTCTCTTTATCTTCATCTTAATCTTACACAGCTCTGAAAATTAAAAGACACAATTACTGCAGACATGTTATTTTTACTGCCATACTTACTGTACCTGTATCATACTGACCTGTGCATTATTAACAGAAATAATTGATTAAACATAAAAATGTAATATTTTGTTTTAAACATATTTTTTTATATATTTTTCTCCCCAACAAAATTTCTTTACAGTAATACTGAGAGGAGAGGGGGGACAGGGGTAGATTGTGTGAGATACAGGCTGTTTTGCACATAAACATAGTACTGTAATCTTACACATCCCCCCCTTCCTTTTGTCACTACTGCAGCTCTGAAAGGAAAGAAAAACAATTACTGCAGACATGATTATTTTGAGTGCCATTTAGTACTTATTGTACAGTACCTGATCATACTTACCTGTGCCTGATAACAGAAATAATGTAAACAATTACAATATTTCAAATATTTTTTTAAAAACACATTTTTTTTGCACAAACGAATTTCTATACAGTAACTACTGAGAGAGGATGGGAGAGGGTGTTGTGTTTAAAATACAGGCTGGTTTGAAATGAACACGTACTATAATCTTACACATGCCGCGCCCTTCCTTTTTCACTGCGCAGTTCTGAAAATTAAAAGAAATAATTACTGCAGACATTTTTACTGCCATACTTAACTGATCATACTACTGTGCCTTATTACTTTCCCGAGGCCTGGTCATTACATTGTAAAACAATAGGCAACACAGTCACAATATGATCAATATATTATTCACTTTCTACGCTGAGTATGTTGTTCCAGAAATATAGATCCCCTTTCCAATTCATCCTTTTGACGGTTTCAACACTTTTCTAATATAATCCTTCAATTGATGCCATACCATTTCGATGGGATTAAAATCCGGTGATCTGGAATACGTAGAGGGGGGGAAAAATATGTGAATTACTTAAAGAGATATAAACTGTGTAAAAAAGAGAAATGGTTACCCACTTACTCCGCTGGTGTCTTAACCCAGTTGAAACCACTGGCAAGAAAGTGATTCAAAAGACGCGGTGTGTTTAGGATCATTGTCCTGAAAGAACCGCGTGACCAGATGGAAATCATTCCTAATGTATTCAACAACATGTGTAATTAGTGATCTTGGAAAACGCTTTATTCATGATTTCTGGAACAAGAAAAGAAAATTTAACATTAGGGTACAAAATACTGAACAGTACAGCTGTCTAGTGCATAAGGCCACAGCATGTGTATTTGTGCATTATTTTACCCTCCAAGATGATGATGCATCCTGGTCCTTGTCTAGAGATTGTACCCCACACATGTATCTTCACTGGGTGCTTGGGACACGGCTTCCGAGATAGGCTTCCTTTTTTGGAGAATCCAAAATGGGGAAATCTCTCAAGCGCTACAGTTGTCTCGTCAGTAAAGATGACATCCTGGAAAGTCTCGCAACTTTTGATCCATGCCCGTGCCTGGTCCACTCTTTTTATTTTGTTGGCTTCCCTTATCATAGGATATGCTCTGTATGACAAGGAATAATGTTAGAGGTACTATATCTGGAGATATGATGGTTCCCAGCACTCAAAAAATGAAAAAATAAGTCAAAGACTCTATAGAAAAGTAACAGTAATGTATTAAACAATACAGTATAGTATTACTGTACATACAAACAGTAGGCCAACCCTATTGTACAGTAGGCTAGGAGGGAGCTAACATGAAAATAGAGGGCTAAACAAGAATCACAAGCTGGAGAGGGAGGGAGGTGGGGGAAAACATGGGGAATAACAACCATAGGGAAAGGAAAAAGAAAAGCAGTAGAGAAGAAAAAACATGGGTGACGTATACTAGTTTAAAATGCCCATATTTCCATCCCAATTTCCGTCTCATCTCCCTGATGCTGGTCCAGAGCTTTTATTTGTGAGTTGCCTCAATGCATTCTTTTACCCTTGTGGCACACGTCTCATCATCTGTTCACTTATTTGGTCCACCAGAAGAGTTGTCGCCCTACAGTGTAAAGAAAAACAGAACAATTTGTTACAGTAGGCAAATTAAGCATCCCAATAGCGCACTGATTTCCTATTGCCTGATTTTGCTGCAGCACTATTGTACTGTGAGTACACTTTGGGCGACTATGTATATATAAAAAAAAAACCTTTGTTAAGCGCTGTGTACACTTTTAGCGTATATGAATATATTAAATCATTTGCCCCTCAAATAAAGCATCCAATAGCCTGCACTGAGTCACACACTCCGTCACTCCTACCACCCATTGTGACCAATCACTGGCATAAAAGCTGGTGACATACGTACTGTTGATGCGTTGTGGGTTGTGTGTGTGTGTACAGTAAATGCAGGATTATTAGTTCAAAGAAATCAGATATTTTGAAAAGATTACTGTAAGAGATGTGTACAGAGGTAAGCAATGGAAACCGTTTAAGGTGAAATTAAAAATAGGCTTTATTGTGCCTGTCCCTTTTAACATAGCAAAATCATCAAACGTAGGCAAATAAGGGGGTCAACAAAGCTTCTGTTCCACTTGGGAGTATTTCTAGTTAAACATACAGTATGCAGTCCACAACTCCCTTTAGATAGCATGTTTCCCAGCCCCAAACAAATATTTTGATATGTGCAGAGATACAACAGTCTTAGAAAGGAAAGTCTTATCTGTCTCCTGGTAGCTGTAGGGGAAGGCTTCTCTTTCCGGGGTTGCTGCCATTTCCTCTGGCTATCAGCATTCAGGTGTAGAAGTCTTGTGAGTCCTAACATCTGTGATCCCTCTGCAGTCTCAACTGTGAGACTCAGGACCTTTGCTCTGTAGTGTCCTTGGTTAGCCCAGTTGTGGACTAAGGAATCTCTCCTCTGTCTGTCTCCTTTTTCAGCTCACATGTGTGCTCAGGAATCTCTCTTCCTGTCTCAGAGGCAGGCTTTTTCTGACACCTCTATTCAACCAGGTGCTGGTCAATTAACCAGCACACTGCTGGATTAGAGGCAAGTTTTCTGAACGGTATGTCCCCTGTTACAATTACACTATCCCACCACCTCCTAAAGTACAGAATACAGTACATTACTGTAGTGTAGAATTAAAAAGCTACTGTAGTGACTGATTGTAAGAATGGCTAAATGTTATACTGTACAGTCGAAATGTAAATATTTATAAATATTAAACACAGGCATACAGTACAGTACAAGACGTTGTTAGAGTTATAGAGGACAATAAGTACTTACTCAGTATGTGACTGTCGGTTTCTTTTGATGTTTTTGGCCTTCCCATGCGCATGATAACTAACTGCTTTTGCTAAACCGAAGCCCGAAGCAACTAACCAACGTTTGATCTGTAAAATTCCGTATCCTTTCTTGTACATATCCTGTTTTTCATGCTGAGATCAATTGAATCCTTTTATGGCATCACTGCTGTTAGAAAAAAAATGCAAGCACGCACAGAGCAATTCGATGTGAATTCGATGTGTATTGAATGTGATTGAATACACAAAATGGATCGTGTATTTATACTTTGATTTAATGTTCATCAACGTCACTCGACAGGTTTAGTACACAGTACACCCACTTTTAACACCTGCACCTCATGTCCATGCCCATGAAAAAATTCAAATAAAAGGGTGAGACAAATTACATACTGTAGACTAGGCCTGCACAACATGCGGCTGCTTTCCCCCCCTCCTCCTCCCGAGCCCCCTTTCCCTGCCCCGCGAGCCGAGCCCCCTCTCGCTGCCCCTGGAGCCGAGCCGCTCTCCCTTCCTCCGCGAGCCAAGCCCGCTCTCCCTTCCTCCCCGGGGGAGCCGAGTCCGCTCTCAAGTGGCGGCACTTCCAGTGCCCGCCTGCTGCGAATGAGCGAGCGAGCGCAGTCCCACCATGATCGAGGTGATGTGATGTGGTGCAGGGGGTAAAGTGCAAAGGGGGGGGGGTGATGTGCAAGGGGAGGGGGGAGGTGAGGTGAGGGGTGATGTGCAAGGGGAGGGGGTGATGTCAAGGGGAGGGGGGGTGATGTGCAAGGGGAGGGGGGTGATGTGCAAGGGGGGGGGGGGGGTGATGTGCAAGGGGGGGTGATGTGCAAGGGGGGGTGATGTGCAAGGGGGGATATGTGCAGGGGGGGGGTTGATGGCAGGGGGGCTTGAAGTGCAAGAGGGGGTTGATGTGCAGGGGGGGGGTGATGTTGCAAGGGGGGTGATTTGCAAGGGGGGGGGATATGTGCAGGGGGTGATGTGCATGGGGGGTGATGTGCACGGGTTGATGTGAAGGGGGGGTGATGTGCAGGAGGGGTGATGTGTGAGGTGCAGGGGTTATGTGAGGTGCAGGGGGTGAGGTGCAGGGGGTGATTGAAGGGCAGAGGGGGGTGATTGGAGGTGCAGAGGGGGCTGGAGGTGCAGAGGGGGGTCATTGGAGGTGCAGGGGAGGGTCATTGGAGGTGCAGGGGGGTGATTGAAGGTGCAGTGGGGTGATTGGAGGTGCAGGGGGGTGATTGGAGGTGCAGGGGGTGATTGGAGGTGCAGGGAGGAGAATGATGTGAGGTGCATGGGGGAGAAGGATGTGAGGTGCACGGGGGAGAAGGATGTGAGGTGCAGGGGGGTGGGAGGTGGTGGTGTGCAGGGGGGTATTGTGTGTTTGATGTGATGGGGGAGTATTATGTGTGTGGGTGAGGGGAAGAGATGGGGGTATGAGAGATAGATGGGGAGTATCGCAAAGGTTGATAGTGAGGGGTTCTGAGGGAGCTATGAGGAGATGAGGGGGGGTCTGGGGAGAGATATAGAGGATGATGATGATGAGAGGTGCTGGAGGAGAGAGATGATAATTTACCCGTGCAGCCCAATTTTTTTCCTTGGAGCAGTTCAGCCTTCTCGCTTAACGAGTTGTGCAGGCCTGCTTGTAGACTCTCACACACTGATCTCTATCTGAACTGCACTTGTCCAGATACTGCATTGTGCATTCGTCCATCTGTTTCCATGGATCGCCCCCGATTCTAACGACGAGGGAACCAGCTTGCTTCTGCCGTCGGGGTCAAGCAAGAGCGGAAGCTGTTTCCCAGCAACAACCTAAGCGACAACCAAAGCAGATAAAAAATGTTCGAAGGCTCCAAGGTTAAGATCTTGGGCCTTATTATGTAAGAAGAAATTCGGTGCCGTTAGCACAGTGCAAGTCAATGGAATCCCGATTCCTCTCCTTGCACCCCCCCGCCCCACCTGTTCACCACCACTCTCAGGTGCGGTCCTGGTACCCCGGCTCACTGCTCCACCAACTTCCTCGACACTGCTCTCCTTGCAACCCCCAGCTCACCTGCTCCACCCAACCATCCTCGATGCTGCTCTCCGGCAACCCCCGGTCACTGCTCCACCAACCATCCTCGACGCTGCTCTCCTGGCAACCCCTGGCTCACCTGCTCACCAACCATCCTCGACGCTGCTCTCCTGGCAACCCCTGGCTCACCTGCTCCACCAACCATCCTCAATGCTGCTCTCCTGGCAACCCGCTGGTCACCTACCCCCTGGTCATCTCCTCCACCCATCCCTGACAACTATATGGAGCAAAATGTTGATCTTCTTTTGGAGACCATGTTAAATATGGATATGCGCATGGAGAAGATCGAAAAGTAACATGGAAAAGATGTAAAGGAACATGGAGAAGATGGAAAGTAACATGGAGAAGATTAAAAGGAACATTGTGTGGATATATACTTTGCTGCGAGTTCCTGTCCCTGTATGTCTGACGCAGGAGCAGGAGGGTGGCCTGCATGATGTGACCTTCACACTTCTATCACCAAGCCCCCACGCTCACCCCATCCATCAGCAGAATACGTGTGCCTGTATGTCTTTGAGGACGAGATGACAACCCCGATAAGGCCACGGCAGGAGGAAAGCAGCCTCCCAGACCACCTACCCTCGCCCACTGCCAGAAGTACACCAGCATCTAGGATTGTAACGCTGTCGGACATCATCTTGACCAACCAGACCCAGCATGCCCGGGAGAAATACAAGACTGGATGTGGTGGTGTAGCCCAGAAATTTGCCCTGTCCATCTTTAAACACGTCAGTTTTAAGATGTAAAGCGGTTGGACCCATAGTGTAAATTATGAAGGAAATAAAAGAAAATTAACATTGATTTATTGTTTAATGTGTTTAATCATTTTCTGTTTTTTTTTAATTGTTTTGAAATATTGTTACTGTTTAATCAAATATTTCTGTTAATCAGGCACAGGTAAGTATGATACAGGTACTGTACAGTAAGTACTGTATGCCACTCAAACTAACCATGTCTGCAGTCATTGTTTCTTTTCATTTTCAGAACAGCTGCAGTGAAATAAGGAAAGGGTTTGTGTAAGATTATAGTACTGTGTTCATGTACAGTACAAACCAGCCTGTATCTTACACAAACTGCCCTCTCCCACCCTTTCTCAGTAGTAACTGTAGACAAATTCATTTGTGCAAAAAAAAATGTTTTAAATATTGATATTGTTTAATCATTTATTTATGTTTCTGCTTTGCATGTCTGTAGGTAGGTGAAGATAAAGTGAAGAAATGTCCCGCCCCCCTCCCCTCAATGTCTTACAGTAAATGCAGTACCAGTAATTACCAGTAATTGTTTCTTTCTACTGTATTTTCAGAGCTGCAGCCCCCTCACACCCCAATCTCCCCCCATCTCGAAATGCCATAACAAAGAGAAAGACAAGAGCTACTGTCTTTTTATATTATGCATAAAATAAAATTTATTTTTTGACCGACCCCCTATTGCAGACCTGAAATTCTTATGAACAGTTCAACAAAGCATCGCACTTCACATAATGTAATGAAAGGGATTTCTCTTATCGATTATTAAAAAAAATGTCCAAATGAGACATACAGTACAGTACTGTACACACATGCACATACCAGTGAAAAAAAAACAGTATTTACTGTTGCAAAAATTGAAAGCATTGAATAATAAATAATACATATAGAATAAAAGATATACATATTTATTTTTGGTGTTTATAAGAAAAGTTGTGCAATGCAACGTACTGTAAAACAGTAGTGATGATGACAGTACTGTACAATGTAAAAAAAGAATTGAATATTAAAACAGTAGCATACTGTACAGTATAAGGTTTTCTATAAAGCTCACAATTGTTCTATTAATAAACATGGCACTGTCACTAAATATTTGCCTACTTGGAAAACAATGCGCAAGCAACTTTTAAAAAAAGCAATATTAGAGGTCCTTCCAAATCCTTTCTTTTGTCTTTTTCCGCTTGATGTCAAAGTTTATTTTCTGGGGAAACACAAACAAATATGCTATTTGTCAAGGATTGGACTTCGGCTGAAGTGGATCCCAGTGGCAGGAACAGCAGGGAGCGAAGTAGGGGTCACAAGCAGAGATCAGAGGCAGGCGGCAGGTAGCGAAGTCAGGAAACAAGCAGGGGACCAAGGCAGGTGGCAGGTAGCGAAGTCAGGAAACAAGCAGAGGTCGGCAACGAGGAAACTGGAACAGGATGATAGCAATAGCTAGGACAGCAGTAAAAACAGGAACCTTGTAGGAGCTAGGAACCAGTATAAACAGGCAAAGGAGGAACAGGAAAGGGAGGTTTATATAGGCAGGCTGAGAGGTGGAGCACAGGTGCAGAGGTGTCAGGTATCAGAGTCTGGAATGTTCCTTAGTTTAGCAGCAGCAATCCCGGTGGACAAGTATAGGTACAGCAGGCTAGAGAATATGACATAACTCCCCCCTCCCAAGAGCGTTCTCCGGACGATCCTTGCTAGGCTTGTCTGGATATCGTCGGTGGAAAGCTTTGACTAGTCACGGAGCATGTACAAAATCTTTGGGTTCCCAATACCTCTCCTCTGGGCCATAGCCCCCCCCCAGTGAACCAGGTACTGTAGTTTCCCTCGGTGTAACCTGGAATCCAAAATTCTTTCCACAATGAATTCCTCTTCGTTATCCACGAGGACGGGTTCAGGGGGAGGAAGTCTCCGTCCAGGAAACGGGTTCTCACGGAAAGGTTTCAGCAGAGAAGAATGAAACACAGGGTGTATTTTGATGGTCTCAGGAAGCTCTAATCTGAAGGACACTGGATTTATTAGTGCTGAGATGCGAAATGGCCCGATGTATTTTTGGCCCAATTTAATGGTTGGAACCTTTAGACGTAGATTTTTTGTAGAAAGCCAGACTTTATCCCCGACTTGAAATTCTGGGGAGGGTCTGCGGTGTTGGTCTGCTGCTCTTTTGTACTTTACTTGAGTCTCACGAAGTGTCTCTTTGAGGGTCTCCTGGATGTCTCGCAGAGTCTCCAGTTTCTCTGTAACTGCCGGAATGGGGCCCGAAGATGGAAAACGAGGAATAAAGGTTGGATGAAATCCATAATTTGAGAAAAAGGGGCTCTTCTAAGTCGATGAATGATGTGAGTTGTTTTAAGAAAACTCAGCTAATGGTAGGAAATCAATCCAGTCATCCTGGAGATGACAAACAAAACATCGTAAGTATTGTTCCAAAGTCTGATTGGTCCTTTCTGTCTGGCCATTGGATTGTGGATGATAGCTAGACGATAAATTTAAACGAATTCCTAGAGAGGAACCTCCAAAATTTTGAATTGAATTGTACCCCTCTATCGGATATGATCTCATCAGGAGCCCCGTGAAGCCGAAACACCTCTTTCACAATCAACTTGGCTGTCTGGTCTGCAGAAGGAAGATTCTGTGCTGCAATGAAGTGAGCCATCTTTGTATGTCGATCCACCACTACCAGGATGGTATTATGTCCATTTGATCGGGGCAGGTCAACAATAAAATCCATTGATATGGACCCCCAAGGACGAGTTGGAACCGGAAGAGGCTTCAGTAAACCCACAGGTGATGCTCGAGGGGTCTTGGTCCTAGCACAAGTCTCACAGGAGAGGACATAGTCTTTAACATCTTGTGCTAATTTAGGCCACCAAAAAGAGCGAGACAACAGTTCCTGTGTCTTGAGGACACCTGGGTGACCAGCGGGTCGGGAGACGTGCATTAATTGGAGCACCTCTAATCTTACCTCCTTAGGGACGAACAGACGATCCTTACAGTTCCAGAGACCATCACATAGAAATATTTTTGCTTCCGGAGGAGGATTTTTAAGAAAAGTGTCATTTGAGTAGGCTCCCTTTATTCGTGTGAGGAGATCGGCAGAGAATGTGACACCCAAAAAATTTCTTTTTGGAAGAATAGTTTCTTCTTGCTCTTTGTCTGAACTAGGATTAGGAAAGGACCGTGACAAGGCGTCGGCTTTCCCATTCTTGGAGCCAGGGCAGTATGAGATGTGGAACTGAAATCTTGCAAAGAAGAGAGCCCATCTGGCTTGTCGCGCAGACAGTCTCTTTGCGGATCGAATGTATTCTAAGTTCCTGTGATCCGTAAAGACCGTAATTGGGTGATTGGCCCCCTCCAGTAGGTGTCTCCACTCAGAAAATGCAGCTTTTATAGCCAAGAGTTCCTTGTTTCCGATGTCATAATTTCGTTCAGCTGTTGACATTTGGTATGAATAAAAGGCACATGGATGAAGGAGAATCTTGGGTCCAATTCTTTGTGACAGAATGGCACCAACAGCGGAGTCGGATGCATCCACTCAAGATGAATGGTAAGTCTGCATTTGGATGGATGAGGATAGGGGCAGATGTGAAGAGTGACTTCAATTGTTCGAATGCCGCATCCGCTTTAGGAGACCATTTGAAGGGGAATTCTTTCCGTGTGAGTTGGGTGATTGGGGCAATAATGCCAGAGAAATTTTTAATAAAACGTCTATAGAAATTGGCAAAACCCACAAATCTCTGAATGTCCTTTTCATTTCGAGGGATTGGCCATTCCACCACGGCTTGAATCTTGCCTGGGTCCATACTCAAACCCTCGGGAGAGATGATGTAACCGAGAAATTGCATGCTGGTCTTTTCAAATTCGCCTTTTTCTAACTTGATGTACAATTTGTACTTACGGAGACGCTCTTAGGACAATTCGGACATGTCTCTGGTGATCCATGATGTTATCTGAGAAGACAAGGATGTCATCCAGGTATGCCACTACGAATTGGTCCAATAACTCTCGGAGGACATCATTAATTAAATGCTGGAAGGTAGCAGGGGCATTACAGAGTCCAAAAGGCATCACCATATATTCATAGTGCCCATAATGGGTTCGGAAGGCTGTTTTCCATTTGTCACCGGGTCCAATGCGGACCAAATTATACGCTCCTCTGAGATCTAATTTGGTAAAGATTTTGACTGACCGAATTCTTTCTAATAGTTCAGGAATCAGAGGTAATGGGTACCTGTTCTTCACCGTAATCTTATTTAATTCCCGATAGTCAATGCAGGGGCGTAGAGAACCGTCTTTCTTTCCCACGAAGAAGAGCGCAGCGCCTGCTGGAAAAGTAGAGGGTCGGATAAAACCCTTTGATAGGTTCTCCTGTAGGTAGTCATTGAGGACCTTCAATTCCGGTTCTGAGAGGGAATAGATTCTAACAAACGGAATGGCAGCACCCAGTAATAATTCAATGGGACAGTCATAAGAGCGATGTGGGGGAAGCGTATCTGCGTTCTTCTTGTCACACACATCTAAAAACTCAGAGTAAGGAGCCGGCAGAAGATTTTCTTGAGACGAGGAAATCTTATGTATTCCTACACACTCTGGTATAGGAGTTTTAGGTAGACAGGCTAGCTGACAGTGCTCCGAGGGAAACGTGAGGGTCTTTGTCTTCCAGTCAATAAGTGGGTTATAGATCATGAGCCATGGAATTCCCAGAATCACTGGAAACAAAGGTGATGGAATGAGACCAAAAGAAATCTTCTCCTGGTGATTGGGCTCCATGATTAGTGTTAAGTTACTGGTTTCATGGGTAACAGGTCCAGAGCTCAAGGGAGAACCGTCAACGACTTCCATCCTTTCTGGCGATTCCTTGGCTACAAATGACACCGAATTGTTCTTGGCGAATTCTATGTACATAAAATTCCCTGCCGCCCCTGAGTCGACCATTACTGTGGTTGAAAAACGTTGTGTTCCTTCTTTGATTATAATAGGAACCAGGAGGTGAGGGTGTAGCGAAGGAGGGTTATCTTTCCCTTGAGAAGCAGAGAAAACAGTCTTTGAAATAGCATGCAGCTGATTTCTCCTAGGTCTCTGGAAAGAAGACCGCCTGGACTTGTTTGGGCACTCAGCGAGATAGTGCCCATCATTTCCGCAATATAAACAGAGATCTTCAGAGTTCGGCGTCTATTCCTATCCCCGGTTGAGATGGGTCCCCGCAGTGTATTTACTTGCATCGGCTCCTCCTCAGTCTCCCTGGAACGTCTTGGGGTACTGACATCTCTAAACCCGGGGTTGCTTGGCATGAACCCCTATCTCTCCAATCGTCTTTCCGTAAGCCTGCGATCAATTTGGATGCATAAACGGACAAAGTCCTGAAATCTCTCTGGGGGCTCCACCCGGGCTAGTTCATATTTAACTTGCTCCGAGA
>WSYH01012097.1:0-19526 GCA_036426205.1 Ascaphus truei | reverse complement strand
TCAAATATATAATATATATCAAATATATAATATATACTAATCTAAATACAAATGTTCTGTAAAAATTAACTTAATGATCGCATTTTGAAGATTTCATTGTGTTCTATAGCACATAACTAGGGATGCTCAGATTAGCGGGAGTTTCATTATAACAACAGGTCGCGAATCATCCATCCATTAGTACCAAGAATGTGCATTTAGCTGCATTTCCCCAGGGACGGTGAAGATCGAAGGATGTTGAAGAGACAACCAACCGTTGGCTGGTAAATTCAATCCCATGTGTACACATCCTCTGAGAAGCCTGTCACATTTCTCTGAGTATCTGATGAAAACACTTCCAAATGACTCCCATAGCACTAGGGCACAATAGCAATTGTATAAGTCATGGTTATTGTGATAGCTTCAGATCAGTATCCCTTTCCATTTCATGTATCCTGAATCTTGATAATGGCCAGGTGTCATGGAAACCCAATTTATCCATAGAAACCAAACGTGTATGAGAAGATTCAATATCTTCCAAATGGTTTGGGGGGTACAATAATGATATCCTTAGCCTCAAGGTAGAGCAGAATACTATTTCAACACGTTCTCATAGAAAAACCTACATGCTGCAGAAATACAGTAAGATAATATCAGCAAAGGTGTCCTACACACACAATTTCACATCTGCAAGTTTGTAGATGAGCCGTTTTATCCCGGGGTGACAATTAGAAGAGGTCAGGAACTCCGAACATATATTGTATATCCATATAGTATCCCATTACAAATTAAATTATTATGCCCTGACTATAACCCATCACAGAATATGAATAGGAGTTTGAGAGTTCGTGAATAACCCCTTAAGTAAGCAATGGGCGTCTATTCAATAAAGTGTGATCGCAATTATTACTCATTAATGTCTTGAGGAATGTATGTATATTTTTATTTATATAATGCAGGGGCGGCCAACTCCTGTGCTCGAGGGCCACCAACAGGTCAGGTTTTAAGGATATCCCTGCTTCAGCACAGGTGGCTCAGTCATTCTGACAGACACTGATTGAGCCACCTTTGCTGCAGCAGGATATCCCGTATACATGGCCTGTTGGTGGCCCTTGAGGACTTGAGCTTGCCACCCGATATAGCGCCTTACTGCAGTAATACACGGGACATAATAGGAATAAGTGATTCAACACAACAGTAACATTAGGAAAAGGAGTCCCCGCCCTGAAGAGCTTACAATCTAAATGGTAAGTAGGGAGAACGTACAGAGACAGTAGGGAGGGTGCGTAAGTGCGTCTGCAAGGGGTCACGGTCAGTGCATATGAGAGGTATAGTATATGGTACCCATATGCTTCGTTAATGTCCTAATTACTTGAATGGGCAGTTGATAATGGCAAGAAAACTTTAGTGACTATACCCCTACATATGAAGCTCCTGAAAATACAGTACTCCTTGCACGCTAATAAAAGATGGTTACAATAAATTCAAAAGCAGATTGAATATCCAAGCTCAGAACCACACATTAATCAGATTAATTACATAATAGACATTTTTGTATTGACATTGTTGAATTATGCTCCAGAAAGTGCTGTTTTGCCATTAAATGTATAGTGTAAATTTAGCAGCATAAATTCAATTTTCATATTCCGTATTTGAATGTTATAAATCATGGCTCTACAGTATGTGCTTTAGGATTTATTCCTCCGCTGTGCTTTTCCTGCTTTTCTGCATCATTCTTTTCTTAATATGCTTTGGAGTAGTCTTCTTGCTAAGGAAGGTATAATAAACCCTATTTATTTCATTGGGGCTCACAGCTTCCCTAGCAAGGAAAAGATGGCTTCACGGCAGATTGAATAGAGCTGATGTCGTTATAGCACAGCACCGTTTTACAAGCCGTAAGCGTGGAAGAACTGGGTTTCAAACGGTTTGTAGAAGCCGTATACCTGTACACTGCAGCTAGGATTACCCAGGAAATCCTCTTAGCAGAAAAGTGCGTTCTGTATTGGCTTTTGGCCACGAGAAGGTGAACATTTATTTTGATGTAATTAACGAGTCAGGTATAACGCGCACACATGGTGACAGCATGTCCTGCCGCGGATATTTTACAATATTTACATCAATGTTATCATGCAAACAGAAGCCAATCGAAGTTCTTTTCAATTCTGCGGTAATTGGTTCCTTTTAATTCTTCTTTGTTAATTGTGTCAACGCAACAAACGCAGACTGTGCACCATTGCGAAAAATACTTTTTTGAGGCAATGTCGTGCACAATTGTAGCTACCTAAATTAATACCTTTAGTTCAGGAGTGGCCAACTCCAGTCCTCAAGGCCCCCCAACTGGTCAGGTAATAGGGATATCCCTGCTTCAGCACAGGTGGCTCAGTCAATGACTGATTGAGCCACCTGTGCTGAAGCAGGGATATCCTGAAAACCTGACCTGTTGGTGGCCCTTGAGGACTGGCGTTGGCCACTCCTGCTGTTGGTGGAGAAGGAATTGTGAAGTAGAATGAAGCACACGAACATGACATGGGATAGTTGCATATTACTGAATGTTTTCTAATACTTCATTCAAGTCTACGCAAGCTTGGAACAACATGAATAAGGCGGCGTCCATGGTATGGCAGACTGCGCGGACGCGTCCGCACGCTGAGCGAACAGACTGCCTAAAGGCAGTGTTCGCGTCTATGCGGCGTGCGTGCGCGCAGAAGCGTTTAAACTGATTTCTTGGCGCGACAGGCCGGTCACCTGAGCGGTTCGTCCAATGAGGGCGAACCAGCTCCATGACGTCACTGGAACGCCCCTAGACACGCCCATGGACGGTGCGCGTACCATGGCCAGGGAAACCACCCGCTTTCCCTCAGCCTCCGCGCGCCTCCGCACAGCTGAAATTACCAGGGACGCAGCCTAAGAATTCTTCTGCCTGTGTTGGGCCAGGTACCCGCAGGCTACTGCAGCGCCCGCTGTGGCGGACGCGGCATGGAAGAGCCGTCCCACAATGGGGCCGGGCCCGCTGCGAGGGGTGACCGCCGCGCTGCGCCGACAAACTCCTGCTCTCAAGAAAATTGAGATCAGGAGTCGCAACGGAGCGCTAGGCCACGCCCCCCGGCGGTTCAGCCAATGAGGGCGAACCAGCCGGGTGACGTCACGGCTGAGCCCCCGTCACTCCCCCGTCTTCCCCCTGCAGCTCTCTGCAGACCGGGGAAGTCGGCTGCACGCGCCCCCTGCCTCGCAGGCGCACGTGCAGCGCAGGCAGCAGGGCCGCAGCCTTAGAATCTGCTCTGGACCCAGAGTATAATTTAATTAGTCCCAGCAATACTGCTTATTTAACCTATTTCCAATTCGGTGGTGTCCGCTTACATTAAATCTCTGTAAGAAGCTAATCCATTTCATGCTCATTTTCGAGGGGAAACTTTTTTTTCTTTTTTTAATTTGTAGGCAAATGTCTTTCCTGCTCAGTAAGGGAAAGGAAAGCTTGGCAGGGCTCGCAGGATGACATCAAGAATATTTACTGCGTGTAGCAGAGATGTTTCAGTTGCCCCCTCTGCCTTTACCATGATTACAAGGACAAATAGACATGCTAACGTCCACTGACATTGCCTAGAAAACTAAGGACATCAATCCTAAAGTAGTTCTATGAAGACTAAACACACGGTAAAGCGTAGACTTACATACAGTACAACCACAAATCAGAATCAAATTCAGGAATAATTGTACAAATCCAGCAGGCACGTGCTTACCCAACCTTCAACTTCTCTATACATATCTGGGGGACGGCATTTCATTGTCTAAATCAGTGGTTTCCAATCCCAACTGAGAACTCGAGTCCTAACAGACCCACTAACGCAGGGGTGCGCAAACTTTTCAGTCTGCGCCCCCCTGCCTGCTCTCCTCCTCTTGCTCGCGCCCCCCTCCTTACCATGTCTTCTGCCTCAAATGACGCTGCAAGGTCACGTGACGTAACGTGAGCCCCGCAGCGTCATTTGACGACGTGTTGCAGAGGCCTCACATGATCCCCCGGCATTTTATTTCAATCACTTGGGGAAGAGCGCTGAGACTCTGCAACCGCAGTTCCCCCCGTGGAAAATCTTGTGCCCCCTCCCCCTTGGGGGAGGTCCCTCAGTTTGCGCACCCGTGCCCCAACGGACAGAATGGTAACACAGTAGTGGTAGTTCAGTAAAGTAAAGGAATCTTGGCTGGCGCAAACAATGCAATGTTCTCTGTGTATCTGTGTACTGCTGCGACACACTTTATTCGAGCAAATACCCGGTATGTACCTGGCAGATACCTGGAATGCGCCGCTCCTCACCTCTGACAAGCCCCGTTGCATTTGCCTTCCCAGCCTGGGTTCATGCCTGGCTGATGGGCGGCTGATCTGTTAAATGATAATGATTAGGATTTAATAGGCTGCAATGCTTTGCGTGTCTACCAGATGGCATAAATTCATGAATTGTAATGCAGTATATATATATATATACTGTGCAGTATTGCAGCCAGCGGGAATAAAATGCTTCAATCCCTGCCTGGAAAATAACTCAATGCACTCGGGCAGAAAACAATCACAAACCTCAATACACCCGGGTATACCCGAATTCGTGGGACTAGCCGAGCTCGAATAAAGTGTGTCGCCAGTGTAGTATAGCACCAGAGCACCGGTTACATCAGGACATCCCTGGTTATATGGCGGAGGGTCAGGAGCTGAAGGTTCTTGGACGCAGTTCTGGGGTAACTTCCCTGCATCGTTGGTGGTGATAAAATTCACTAATGCTCGGTTTTAATTTTATCTTGTAAGTGCGCTTGATCGCACTGTCCCTATTCCCTTGTCCCATTAAATCTCTTATTGTGCTATTGGTTTGCGCTCTCTCTTTTTTTCGTTTTACACATATACATATACATATATACACATTATATACACACATATATATATATACACATACACACATACACACACAGGATCAATTCAATAATAAACTCACAACTCAGCTCAGCATAAGGCCTCGTCCATGGTAAGCGCTTGTTCGCTGAAGCGTGCTGACAAGCGCTCATGCTCGGCACTGAGCCTCTACAGCCGCAATTAGAGCGGCTTTAGTAGGGGCTCGCCGACGCTTCCGCAAGCGCGCGGAAGCGTAGGGCTTAGGTAATTTTCAAAATCAAGCGCTTGCCGGAGCGCAGGGCCGGTCACGTGAGCGATTCGCCCAATGAGGGCGAACCAGCTCTGTGACGTAACTGGCCCGCCCCCGGCCCGCCCCCTGACGGCGCGCAGGGCAAGCAACCGCAAGGCCAGGGAAAGCACCCGCTTTCCCTGAGCCTCAGCACGCATCATCACGCAAGCAGATAACATGGCCGAGGCCTAAACCTCACGGATAGCAGTGACGTACATAGCAGCCCATAAATCTGAGACATTACAGTATGTTACTCTGATGAATTCCACTGGTCCACATCACTGGTAAGGAGAGTATTGGAAAAGGTGGGACATGATACATATAATACATTCAGATGCATTGTTCTGAATATATATAAAAAAAACCTAGAATAAGCAAACACATGATTGGGAATCTTTGGAATCTTTGACAAGGACAAATCAGTTGACCTTCAGGATTCTAACTGCTGATGCCACAGGAATCCATTAGAATGTGAATGTGCCCTTTACTCTTTCCTGGAAGTTACATATTTCCCTATTCCCAATGTAAAGGGAACACAGGTTTTGAGCAAGGTAATGTCATGCTTCTGCCAGTGTAGAATTTGCTTAGAAATGTGTCATACAAAAAGGCTTTTCTTTTCCTAGAAAGTAAAACCACATCGCCACGGAATGTCTCCTTAACGAGACACGAGCATTTCCCACGCGGCGGCCGAAATTCTGCTTGCGCACTACAGAAAATCCAGGAACATTAAGTAACATTGCGTTATGCTTTTGTTGGTGATACAATGTTATCTAGAATAAATGGTATCGCTAGTGAGGGAACATAAGCCTCCTTATTGCCTTTTCTGTGAGTCTCCCCCCCCCCCCCAAAAAAAATTTCCTCAGTCACCTTGTTCATCTGCAATTTATCACCATCACGTTAAAACCAAATAAAGTTGCAGCATAAATAGTCCAAAGTAGTAGAACCATCAAGTAAGCAATTATAATGAACGCACATTTGTTTCTGAGGGAAACAATAAAACATTACTTTATCACAAGCAACATATTGTAAGAATTCGACTTATAATTTTGTACAGCAAACAAAAATACCACTTGTGAGCCCATTCACGTCTCAGACAGGCCTACTTGTCCCCGTTATCTCTTAGCATACAAGGTTTCCACTTGCCTGGGATTCTGGGTAATGACATGCAAATGAGCACACTGTCACGTTTTGCTTCTGTTAATAGAGTGCAAAATTATTTAGAGCAAAACATGAAGTGAAAGATTAGTGTAAATTGGGAATTACATTTCTATTTGGTGAATATGGGGTTTCTTTTAGAATCAGTCTTGAACGTAAGATAACAATTTTAGAAATGGTCATGTTAATATAAAGAATGTTTTGATATAATGAAGTAGAAAAGTATATATCAGCTTGAATAGCTGACATATAGGAGCTTATAAATGAGATTGTGTATACAATAACGAGATTCAGGGCCGCCAAGAGGGGGGGAGAAAGGGCACTGGCGTCCATGGCGCCAGTTATTTAAATAAATGTAAAAAAAAAATTGCGGCGATTCTCCGCGGTTTAGGCACGCATGCGCAGGACAAGCAGGGCCTACTCACCCCCCCTTGCTCCCAACACGCATGTGCAGGGCAAGCAGGGCCCACTCACCTCCACCCCCCCCCTGCTCCCTCTCCCCCCCACCGCTCCCGACTTGGGACAGAGGGGGAAGTACCAGCTACTCTTGTGCGGCCTGCTCCCCCTTCGCTGCAAACGTGGGACGGAGGGGGAAGTACCAGCTCCTCCTGCGGCCTGCTTCCCCCCCTCCTCCCCCTGTGGCCAGCTTCCCGCGCGCCGCCCGAGCCCACCTCCCGCGGGCCGCCCGAGCTCACCTCCCGCGGGCCGCCCGAGCCCACCTCCCGTGCCCCCTCCCCCAAGCCCACCTCCCGTTCCGGGCAGCTGCCGCTGGGATATCGGGGGCAGGAGGGGGAAGCGTCCGGCGGTGGGCTGCACCCACCCGGTCTGGGTAAGTCACCCCACCCAGTCACTGTCGCCCACTGTCACTGTCGCCCACTGTCACTCTCACCCACTGTCACTCTCACCCACTGTCACTCTCACCACCCACCCAGTCACTGTCTCCCACCCACCCAGTCACTGTCTCCCACCCACCCAGTCACTGTCTCCCACCCACCCAGTCACTGTCTCCCACCCACCCAGTCACTGTCACTCACCCACCCAGTCACTGTCATCCACCCACCGTTATTCCCCCACCCACCGTCATTCAACCCCACCCATCCACCCATCCACCCACCGTCATTCAACCCCACCCACAGTCATTCACCCACCCACCCACTGTCATTCATTCACCCACCCACTGCCATTCATTCAACTGTCATTCATTCACCCACTGTCATTTATTCACCCAACTGTCATTCATTCACCCGCGCTGTCAGTCATTCATTCACCCACCCACCCACTGTCAGTCATTCATTCAACTGTCAGTCATCCACCCACTGTCAGTCATTCATTCATCCACCCACCCACTGTCAGTCATTCATTCAACGAACCCACCCACCCAACCACTGTCAGTCATTCATTCACCCAACCCACCCACCCACCCACTGTCAGTCCTTCATTCAACTGTCATTCATTCATTCATTTACCCACCCACCATCAGTCATTCATTCACCCACCCACCCACTGTCATTCCTTCACCCACCCACCCACCCACCCACCCACCGTCATTCATTCAACCCACTGTCACTCATTCACCCACCCACCCATCCACCCACTGTCATTCCTTCACACACCAGCCCACCCACTGTCATTCATTCAGCCACCCACCCACCGTCATTCATTCATTCACCCAAACCGTCATTCATTCACCCACCGTCATTCATTCACCCAGCCACCCACCCTCATTCATTCATTCACCCAACCCGTCATTCATTCACCCAACCCATCATTCATTCACCCATCCACTATCATTCACCCACCGTCATTCACCCACCGTCATTCTACTGTCATTCACCCACCCAGTCGCTGTCATCCACCCAGTCACGCAGTCACATGTCTTTTGTTGAAAATATAAAAATAAACAGGTTGCATTGTAATGTTTTTTTTCTGTATCACAATAAGAAATCAGTTAAGTAAACGTTGCGCTGCCGGGAGGGGGGGGGGGGCTGCTCCTTTCATTTGTCCCGGGCCCCATGATTTCTGTTGGCGGCCCTGACGAGATTGTCCAACTTTCCAGAGATAACGTTAGAAAGTTCTATCTCAGCAATTCAGAAATGACTCAGAAATTGCTGCCACTTCAGCTAGAAGTAGTCTTGAACATCCTGTTGACATTATTTCAAACATGATTCCTTATTTAACAATATCTTGAGAGAATTGGGATAGCAGTTCAAGACCGGTTATATCAGGGGAGCTCGTCTCGTAGTTATGAAATAAAGAAACACTACATAGTGTAATACTGTTGTGAATAAATTTGTGCAAACAAAGCTCAAAAATGACTACTCACAATAAAGCAGTCAAATTCAGGCAGTCATCCAACTTAAGGGGTGGGTGTTCCCTGTGAATACAGCAGCCACCAGCCCCCAACACTTCATATGATCGAGGTAGGCAGTATGATATTATAGGTAGTGGGTGCTCATCTGGTCGCGATCCTTTTGAGTTCCTCACTATCCTCTGCTCCACCGCAATACTCTCGCGTCCACGCCAGGCACTCCGGTTGCGTCACTTCCGGTTGTTAAGTGAACTTCCGGATCTGATGACAGGGGTAGACCTCAGTTGTTCTTCCTCTTCGGTATGGGCTGAAACACTCTACATGTTTCACCGTTGTCCTGATGAAGCCGTAACAACGGCGAAACATGTAGAGGGTTTCAGCCCATACCGAAGAGGAAGAACAACTGAGGTCCACCCCTGTCATCAGATCCGGAAGTTCACTTAACAACCGGAAGTGACGCAACCGGAGTGCCTGGCGTGGACGCGAGAGTATTGCGGTGGAGCAGAGGATAGTGAGGAACTCAAAAGGATCGCGACCAGATGAGCACCCACTACCTATAATATCATACTGCCTACCTCGATCATATGAAGTTATGGGGGCTGATGGCTGCTGTATACACAGGGAACATCCACCCCTTAAGTTGGATGACTGCCTGAATTTGACTGCTTTATTGTGAGTAGTCATTTTTGAGCTTTGTTTGCACAAATTTATTCACAACAGTATTACACTATGTAGTGTTTCTTTATTTCATAACTACGAGACGAGCTCCCCTGATTTGTTGGAGGATCATCTGGTGCAAGACGAGTGGAAGAGTCTTTATCAAGGGTTGCAGTTTGTTTCTAAGTTTCTTAATTTTTTTCTTTAGATCACTTGATTGTTATTATCACATTGCTTTATTATTTACACATACGTGGTTGAATTGTATATTGTCACATTTAGGGAGTGTTTAGAGCGCTATTGTTAGTTTTTTTCACCAAGGCCGGTTATATCACAGGAAACTAGTATTAGTTTCATGCCTAAAAAAATTAGTTAAGGCAACATTTAGGAGGGTTTTGAACAAGCATCAATTTCCAAGATATCACAGACAAGCTTTCCTGAGTAGTTCAATACTGTGCTCAACGGATGATTTCAAAGAACAAAACATTTGTATCAAGGATCAGGTTATGTGCCATTGATTCTTCACTATATAATTAGGATGTATGCAAACAGGTCCCAGCTTGTTGTTTGTTAAGGCTATAGACTCAGGTGAGAGGATGAGAGCGGCTGAAGTGTTTGCTGGGCACAAGACACACCGGGTCATGAAAGATGTGATAGAGGGGTTAGGTGAAGCTTGTAGTTGCCCACAGTGAGCACAGTGAGTCTTAGACAGGTCTGCAACCCCGCCTTTCAGCAATATCACCCACCACACAGTGCTTTCACTGCAGCAAGGGATTCTGGGAAATGACATGCAAATGAGCACACAGTGCCACCTTTTTGCTTCAAAACCATATGGCATGGTCCCCTATAAGCTTATGTGTGCTGCATTTCACAGCTTTTGAGCACAGCCTGGGTTGTGTGTGTGTGTGTGTGTGTGTGTGTGTGTGTGTGTGTGGTGTTGGTGTTGTGTGTTGTGTGGATGGTGTGGGGTTATAGGATATATTTTTATATAGGGATATACCTGGTATTAGTTTTAATAAAGTGTATAGGACATGTAGACACTATGGGGTCCTAACTTGGCACCGATCACACCTTTTATTCAGCATATACCCAGTATGTACTGGCAGATACCTGGAATGCGCACTCCTCACCACTCTGACAAGCCCCGTTGCGTGTTGCCTCCCAGCCTGGGTTCATGCCGTGCTGAGGCGGCTGATCTGTTAAATGATAAGATTAGGATTTAATAGGCTGCCATGTTCGCGTGTCTACAGATGGCATAAATTCATGAATTAATGCAGTATATATATATATACTGTGCAGTATTGACAGCCAGTGGGAATAAAATGCTTCAATCCTGCCTGGAAAAATACCTACAATGCACGCGGGCATAAAACAGTCACAACTAAATGACAATCCCGGGTATACCCGAATTCGGGGACTAGCCGAGCTCGAATAAAGTGTGTGTCGCCAGTAGGTAGTGTCAACAAAAGTGTCCAATTCTGGGGGAAAATGGAAGAACTGGGATATATATACAACACACACACACCTCCTTGTTCCTCCAAATTTAAGGATGACCTGTTTCATTTCTAGTGCCCTTTGGATGAATAGTCTTTTAAAAGCTCCTTGTATTGTCCAACTATATTTGGATATAGTTATCATATCCTTTTAGCTGACCTGCTTTTCTAATGTAAACAACCTGTAAATAATTCATAACCCGGATATTTCCATTCCTTTATATTTTGGTGGCTCTCTCTCTATGTTCCATAATGTCTTTTATGGAGTGGTGCCTCTAAAAAACTCTACTCTATATCAAGGTGTGGTATACTAATGCTTATAACAATGATATGCAAATTATTCTTACTTCCCTTCCATCCCTTCCCCATTAATGCAAGATAAGATCTTATTTGCATTGCAGCTACAGCTGACATGGGCACTATTGCTAAATATGCTTGTCAGCAAGCACTCCTAAATTCTTCTCCATCAGGTCTCTCTATTTTATCCCCATTTAATTTGAAAGTTGTCTGTTTATTTCTTGTTCCCAATGCATAACC
This sequence comes from Ascaphus truei, assembly GCA_036426205.1. Classification (NCBI taxonomy): domain Eukaryota; kingdom Metazoa; phylum Chordata; class Amphibia; order Anura; family Ascaphidae; genus Ascaphus; species Ascaphus truei. Next base: position 8,238 of record WSYH01012097.1, on the reverse strand, counting down.
TTACATTTATCTGTATTAAAACCTAATCTGCCATTGTTCCTGCCCAGTTCCAGTCTCTCCAAGTCCTTTGGGGAGAAATATACTTCATCCTGCTCCGATATCTACTACCATTACACAAACAAGGTGAAGATTGTTACACGATTTTGCCTTTATAGGTAAGTCCTGTGAATAAGAGACTAATTGAATAAGGGGCAATATCATTTTCCCCTCAAGAATAAAAGCTGATCTGTTTGGGCGAATTTCTATCAATGCAGAGACAGTTTGGATTTTCCAGGTAACCGTGCCTCTTATGGTGATATAAGCGGCAGGCTTAGGTTTATAAGCTATCTCACAAAAGGGTGAAATAAAAATACTGCAGTGAAAATTCCACTCAGCCCATTGTACATAATAAAATATTGAGCTGGACTACAAGCCAGAAGTAGCACATCCACAAATGTATCCTCCAGCTCTCGAGTGAGCTCTCACTCATTCTCTATCAGACGCAGTGCACGGAAGCCATGGACTTTGATTGGAGTTGGTGCCTGTGTTTTGGGAATAAGCCCAGTGTATTTTCAGTAGCACTATACACAATGGTTGTATTACTATCTAATCCACATTCATTGTGTTTACCCTGTTCTAGATGCCTGAATAACAACACAAAATAAGGCACTGGGCGTGTGCATGGCACGCAGGTTCACCAAGGCCAATGATAAGCAATACATTAAAAGAGGCGTAAAATTTATGTCAAAATAAAAGCAATACGAATGTGACTAACCTGCTGTCCTGTGATGGGCATGCCCCACATTGCAGCAGGGGTCCGATTCGGAGCATGACGACCCCGCGAGTGCAATGGTGACAGCAATGTCTCCAGTCGCCGCAGACTTTTGCTTCTTCGATCGCAGCGCCAGGGACAGTAAGTCTTAACTAATGGGTTTATTCCAGGGGTGCGCAAACTTTGGAGACTTTTTTTATGGGGTGGGGGGGCATGGCTTTCTACTTACGTCCTGGCGTCAGTCCCTAGCCTAGGTCCGTTCATGCGATCTCCATGGCAAACGCAGCGTCAATGACAATCGCAGTCATGTAGTGTGGAGCCTATTCCCATCACCTGCTTTCTCGTAAGTTCCTCCCTCAAACCTTAGATTGTAAGCTGCTTCGGAGGCAGGGTTTCATTTCCCATGTCTGTTTTGTTTGCTGCATTATATTGTATTATAAATTCCCTGTACTGTATTCTTTGTGACGCCAAGTACCCTTTTGGCGGCTACAGTAAATAAAGACATACATACAATGTGACTTGACGTGACAATCAATTACCCCGGCATAATTGACGACGCATTAGAGGTAAGGGGGGAGGGGTGTGCCACAACGGAGGAGGAGAGAAGGCAGGGGGGAGCGCATCGTAGGAAGTTTGCGCACCAGGGTTAATTCCATGAAACCCAATGGGACACACAAAGACAACGGGGTCAATGTACGAAGAGTTGCAAATGGAATATTTGGCGTTGTAAATTACTCACCAAAATAAAAAACATTATTGTAGGTTTGCACCAGAGTGTGTACTAAGTTTCATTCTTAAATGCACACCAAAAGTGTACATGTTTGTGTTGGCCAGGTATTGTATATTGGCGCAACAGGTGTTTAAAGGTGTCAGAGCAGGTCAGTGATGCCTGTGATGTAAATGGTATAGTACTAAATTCATTTGTGAATGTGCGTCAAAAGTTAGTCATCACTGCTCAAATTGTACGCCAAGTAAACTATAACCAATCCTACAAAGACTATTTGTGTTGTTAGTGCTTATTAGAAGTGCTTATGTTGCTAGCCATGAAACATCAGAGCTGTGCAATCTGCAATCAAATAAAAAATGATAGTTCATCTGGTTTTAAACTGGATAACATATATTAAAAGAAAGCTTCAGCAAGCACAACTGAAGAAGTTATTAAGCGGAAGCCGCTGGGTTACACCGGTCTCTGTAACTAGAGTTCCAAACAGCCTCATATCAGGAAACCTTTAGGACTACAGGCGCCACAAGCTTATACAATGTTCATTTTATATACTTGTATTTATATCTTTATGTATATAGCCGCATCCATGTCATACACGGACGTAATAGGGGTATGCGCTTCATAGATAACATAGGAAATTAGGAAAGGGAGTTCCTGTCCCGAAGAGCTTACAATATTACTACATTTAAAAACGTATTATATTCCAATATTTTGGCAGCATTTTATTACATCTACAATATAATATATCACATTACCTTAAGTGATAGCAAGTGAGTTTCAGTGTTGAAAATTGCACTTAGCTGCCTAAATAACTAGTTCAACACAATAGCAGAGCAGAGTTCAAGGGCCACAGCACGACCCTCTTGCGGGCACCAGTAGATGACCTCCCCTGACTACTACAACTCCCTTCACTGAACTCCCTCTCACAGTAGCCACACTTTTGCTGGCACCCCCACCCCCCGTGCCTGCTCTCCTCATTGATGTGCCCCCTCCTTACCTCGCACGGCGGAGTCGTGTCACGAACCCGTGGCAATCATTGATGTCACGTATCGTGGCAACCGTGACGTGACATGACCACACGTTGCCATGGTAACGCATCCTGGAGCTGACTGAACTCTGTAAGTAGAGGTTGTGAGGCCTCGCACCGGTCCCCCGCACTGCCCGCACCCTCCCCCCACCAATATCCACAACCCCCCCCGGGTGTGGCACCCCCATTTTGACGCACCGCTTGTGTTTATAAACAAATGATGTATTATAGTTCTCAATTTGAATATTATGTATATTTCATACATGACACAGATGGATACATTGTGTTGGGAGCTGTGATGCACTATATAATTAAATTTATTGATTGCTAGCATGAAGCATATGTAATACAAACAAAGCCTTTCCACACAGCTGTTTTGTCATTAACAAAGTTTCTGCATGACCGGTCCATGTTTAATATTTATAAAACACGTCATGTGCAACCAAATATTTCATTACGTATGATGACTGCCTCTGAGAGTGACAGTGAAATGTAATATAAACCCGTATTGGATTAATGTGTAAAAAGACCATTTTCCAAGTGTTCAAATAGATGGATGTGTTCACGAGGGGCAAATGAAATTCAGGTTCGGACCTCGCCCTGGACTTTTCCTCCTCTTTAATCAACAAAATTGAGCTATTTGAACACTAATAATATTCCCCACGTACAATCATTCTTATCTATAAAATACATTTAATCACGTAATGATGATACTTACATTACTCGACATGGAATAGGACACGACTAAAAATATGTATTCCACACTAAAGACAAGAGAACTACTACTGTGAAGCCTACTATGTACATATAATGGCGCTATATAAATAATAAAGACAATACCAAAACAACTTGAGCATTCCATCCACTCTCACCTAGCTTCCTTACACCAGCTTCAGTCTCTCAACCTGATGCACAAGTTTTAAATTGTCAGCTAATGGTTGGACATGTGCATCATAAGAAAACTTAAATCCGTGCGGCTCTATTTTGTGTGTTGTTACACACACACACACCCACACGATACTATAATCAAAAAACACACAGTAGCGCCAATAGATAAGAGGACAATTGTAAAATGTATATAAAACTGTATCAGTCTATTATGGTGATAAAGAACACAACAGTAAATAATGGATAAATAATAGATACTAATCCACTCCTTAGAAAATGTCCAGACCAATAGTTACGCTTTGAGATGGGTTATAGGCTCGCTTTCATATGGGAGAACCACTCCAAAGAAATCTAAAAAACAAAAAGAGAAAGCGAGCACCCATAGCGAAAAAAGCTTGTTACTTATTAAATGTATCAACGCTTTTTACACGCCAGGGGCGGTGCGCTTTCTCTTTTTTTGTTTTTACCACATATATTATAGATATATATATATAATAATATATATATATATAACTGTATATACTAGCTGAGATACATTTCCCACTCACCCTGCTGTGTTCACCACTCCCCCCTCTCTGTTTGTTCCCCCCCCTGTGCAGCTCCGTTCCCCCCCCCACCCCTAAGTGTCTACACACACACACACAGGGTCCCCACACACAGTGTCCCCCCCTACCTACACACACACTGTCATCCTCCCACACCACAATCCCCCAACACCACACACACAATACACACACACACACACCACCTACACACACCACCACAACACTGCCACCCCCCCCCCCCCCACACACACACGCATGCCCCCCACACCCCCCACACCACCGCTCATCCCCACCCTGCCCCCCCACACCACACACACTGCACCCCCCCCACACCAAACACTGCCTGCCCCCCCCCCCACACACACACTGCCCCCCCCCCCCCCCACCAACACACTGCCCCCCCACACAAACACACTGCCCCCCCACACGACAAACTTGCCCCCCCCCCACACAACACTGCCCCCCCCCCACACACACTGCCCCCCCCCCCACACACACTGCCCCCCCCACACACCCTGCCCCCCCCCCACACACACACTGCCCCCCCCCCACCACACACACAACACTGCCCACCCCCCACACCACACTGCCCCCCCCACACAAACACACTTACCCCCCACCCACCCACTGTCCACCCCCCCACACACAGCACACTCACTTCCCTCTCCCCTCACACACACCACACACTGTGTCCTCCCCTCCCCCCCCAAGCACACACACACAAAGCCCCCTCCCCCCCTTTATTCTTCTGCGAGGAGCACAGGTGGGAGTAAGAAGTACCGGAGGGAGGGGGGTATGTGGGGGAAGGTGAGGACGGGCTCCGCTCCTCGGCGGACAGGATTGAAGTGACCGGAGGGAGGTGGGGTTGGTGGGGGGAGAGGTGAGATGGCGCCACTCCTCGTGCGGGGGGTGAAGTGACACTGAGCGGGGGGTTGGTGGTGGGGAGAGTAGGTGAGGACGCGCGCGCCTACCGCGGTGGGAGTGAAGTACCGAGGGAGGGGGGTTGGTGGTGGGGGAGTGAGGACGGCGCCGCTCCTCGGCGGTGGGATGAAGTGACCGAGAGGAGGGGTTTGGTGGTGGGGAGAGGTGAGGGCCTGTGCGGTAGTGGCACTGGACCGGGTGGGGGGTTGGTGGGGGGGAGAGGTGAGCCTGTGCCGAGGAGTGCGCAGCGTTGGAGTAGTGGGTGAGGATGTGACGCAGTGAGGGTTAGGTGCTGTGAAGCGTTCCCAAAGCCAGTGAGGGCTGGAGAGTGTGTGGCAGTGGTGTCGGTGGTGTTGGCTCGCAGGCCATGAGAGGTGGTGTGGCGGGTGGGACGGGCGCCCAAGCAAGGAGCCATCTCTGGCCTGAGGCAGTGGTGTCGTGTGTTGGGCGCATGCAATGAGAGGTGTGTCGGGGGCTCGCGGGCCAAGGGAGTCCATCTCATTGGCCTGAGGGACGTGACTGGCTGGCCAAGGTCCAATGTGATTGCCCTAGACACAGGGAGACACGGACAACAGACACACATACACGGTTGAGAAATAGATATATATATATTAATATATTATAATCCCCTAAATCTCTGGTACTCCCACTTTGGGATCTTGCTTTCCTGAGAAATTATTTTTTTTTTCAAATACCCATTCTCACTGGTGGCCAGTTAAGTCATAATGTCACCAAGAAAGGACGGCTTGGCTGCCCTACTATGCGTGATCCCATCGCCATCTTTGTTAGTTTTTTTGTAGTTCCACCTCCAACACGCACAAAACAAATAATAATTTAGGGCATGTGAGAGCACCTCGTTTAGGTAACACCAAAAAACTACAAACATGATTTTTGTAATATGGCTACTTTAAATTAATATGTTAATACAGGTATGCTACCATGGAACGGAGTTTCCCATACAGGTGTAGGGACATGGCGTCATTGTTTCACAAAGTATTTACCATGCTTGTCACCCATTAATTTTAGGAGACATTATGTAGAAATGTGGGTAGCCCTTTGTATCATTTTTTGCATTTGTTTTGTTCTTATTATGTACAGTATATAATTCTAGACAAAAACATTCTATTATAATCACTGCCCAGATAAGTGATAATCAGTGTGTGTTCTAACTAAAATATATATGAGAGGAGATTGACTATAATAGTGTCTAAATACCAATTGCAAACAATAACAGTACAAACCCAACAGCACCACACATCCTCCGAATAGACAAAGGAGATAATACAATTCTACTAATGTAACTATTGTTTCCCAACTGTACTATGCATCACAGAATAGAAGCCTTATACATTAACGGCGCTAAATAAATAAAACATAACATACAATACTTTGGTACTGTAATAAACCCCAGAATAATTAGGGAGAAGATAAATTCCTTACCCCCAATCCAGGAGATATATTACCTCTGGCGCATAGCAGGCAATAGTAAGGAACCTTGTGCATCGTAGCAAGTTACCCTGCTGTCCTGTTTATCCTGTTTAATGGGGTCACTAGCAATTAGGAATGTGCGGCGCGTGACGAGATTTGCTGCAATTTTCCAAATGTTTAAATTCGCATAAATCTTTTTGACCATAATTTTTGATTAATCTACGCCAAGGCGCCCCAACTCCAGGCCTCAAGGGCCCCACAGGTCAGAGTTTTGCAAAGATATCCCTGCTATCATCATTGTGCTCAACATCGTCTGAGCCACCTGTGCTGAACAGGGATATCCCAGTAGAGCCTGCCCTTGTGGATAGTGTGCCTTAGGAGTGGAGTTGGCCACACCCCTGCTCTACACTTACATGAGTGGCGAGGCTGAATTGTGTGGCCCCAGCCTGCGTTCCTATTTTCCTGTTTTCAATTGTTATGTGCGGTATACTCTCCCCCACAGTTTCGTGACATTAGTTTCCTCTATTTTAGTTGCCAGCCTGTTTTGCACCATTAAGTAAATGTCTTCCAAACATTGCCCCCGGGGAGCGATCACAGAGCGGCATGCGTCATCAAAACCCCAGATTCCGCTTTTTCTTTCACGGCTTCCACCTTGCACAGAGGCGCACGCTAAGTGCGGCTACAACGATCACACTTCTGGATATTATAGGAAATATGGTTTTTTCTATCTGTTGGTCAGACCGTGTTCCCTGAATATGAACTCCTGTTTAAGCAAGATTTTATACCCTCAGTGCTTCCTATTTGAATTGAAAACACATTTCTTTGCACTGTAACTTTATAACAAGCCTTTACTCTACTCCTTCCTATGTGTTGTATATCTGGTATATGTGTGTGTGTTTTAATTGGTTCTAGCGTGGCTGTTTGTCACTTAGGCTTCGGCCCCCGTGTCAGCTGCGTCACGTCGCGCCTGGCGGCTAGCGAATACTACTGCGCTAGCACATAATGGAGAATGATACAGCGATCTGCGGTCTGTGCTTGAGCACAGGGGAAAGACAAAGTCGCGATGGGGGGGATAGGGTCACGCGCTGGTTTACCTCAATGGCTGCACGCCGCCGTGGTCAGCGTCACGCCCGTCTTTGCTAAATGTGGTTGCGCATCGCGCATTGGCCGGGTTCGTCAGGCCGGACTGGCCGGCCCAGAGAGAGGCGTACTTCTGTGCCCGCGCGCACCGTCGCAGCCCGCGACACCGGGCACGTCAGCCTTAACTACAGATGCAATACTTCAGTATTTGCACCACGTCTGAGGAAAATCTCACAAGGGATCTTTGCAAACACTCTGCAGCCAAATTCTAGACGCTAGTAATGGGCCTTCGAATTAACACAGCGTGGGATCCCTGCGTTGTATGGAACTCGCAGGCCCGTAGGGATTCCCACAGCAACTGGACTTCCTCTTTCCTTGCACGGAACCGCCATTTTGTTCACCCGATGGGCCAGTACAACGTCTATGGACTGCTGAGGATTCACCACCACATGTTCATACCTTTTAAAAAACAAGCCGTAAGTTTCCTCAGAATCCTGGGCCAAACCCGACATATGTCCATCTGTAGTATTCCAACTATAAAAAAAACAGAACAAGTGTATCCGCCCAGTATCACAGACTTGGTCGCAACTTGACTCTCACAAAAACCCGACAATCTTCCAAAAGATGATCTGTCAACATCAAAATAATTGTGATATAGGAAGGACATGAAATACCCTAAGCATCCCTGTAATTGAGTGGTAGAGTAGTACATAGTAAGATTTCACACGCCTGTGTTTATACAATAGACCGCAAGCCACGCGAGCCAATGTGCGCAGCATAACTACAAACGCACAGCCATTGAGGGTCATCAGCGTACCCCGGGGTGCAGTTACCAAAACACAAATTAAAAACAACAAACACACAAACAAAAAAC